>JAZAVI010000332.1:95000-137500 GCA_036326025.1 Chrosomus eos | reverse complement strand
ACCACTGACTACACTGTATAAAAAAATAAAAAAGCCTTAAATTTAAGTACAATCAACAAGTCATTTCAACTTAAATTACATTAAACTGACTTAAATAAGTTGCATGTTGTATAATTTTAAAAATAAAGTAACTTATTTTGATGAGTTGAAGTCATGTAAAATCATATGTTGTCGATGTACAGATCATGTAGTTTTTTGTTAATACAAAAAAGTTGGTAGAGCCACCAAAAATAAAATGTACAAAATAACACAAAGTGAAATAATGTGAGGTGGCATTTTGGAGAAACGGAAGCAGCAGTAAATACACAATACTAACATGAACTAATGAAACATATGGAGTCTGACCGAGTCTAATCCACCAGCCGGAAACTGAAGTGTCCCCGGGGGCCGCCATTGGATAACAAGCCTTCACCTGCTGTTAGCATTCCATTGACTCCCATTCATTTTGGCGTCACTTTGACAGTGAATAACTTTACATCTGAGCAGAGGTGGGTAAAGTAGCCATAAATTTTACTCAAGTAAAAGTACTGTTACTTCAGAATAAAATTACTCAAGTAAAAGTAAAAAGTAGTCATCCAAATAATTACTTGAGTAAGAGTAAAAAAGTGCTTGGTGAAAAAACTACTCAAGTACTGAGTAACTGTTGAGTAACGTCTGATTTATTTTTTAACTTAAGCGTTCAACCAGACAGACAAAAATACAAAATAATCATCTTTAGGCAAATTACAGTTTCAATCAAATAAATTTAAATTAATGACAAAATAGTGTAAATTAAAATTCAAGTACTTAAATAAAACACTAATAAAATAAATAAGCACAAGTAACACAAATTTTCAAACCTTGACTCTTTTTTTCCAGGCTCTGTAGGCAGAAATAGAACAAGGCAGCCCATAAACTCTCATAAAGTGTGTGTGTGTGTGTGGTGTGTGTGTGTGTGTGTGTGTGTGTGTGTGTGTGTGTGTGTGTGTGTGTGTGTGTGTGTGTGTGTGTGTGTGTGTGTGTGTGTGTGTGTGTGTGTGTGTGTGTGTGTGTGGTGTGTGTGTGTGTGTGTGTGTGTGTGTGTGTGTGTGTGAACACGCAGATACAAACAATTTCCCCTTTCACCAAAGAATCACTCAGTGATGTCACTATTAAGCTTCAACAGTAGTTGGCTCTCAAGGTTCTTGCTGTGAAGCTGTGACCGTTTAGCAGTGAACAGGAGTCCTGCATGACTGAAAAGTCTCTCACAGGCTGCAGATGCAGGAAGACCTGTGTTGACTTTGAGTGACAGCTTCTTGATGTGAGGAAAGGTGTGGAGTAGATCCATACCTGCAGGGGACAGACATGAAAGGTACCTCTCCAGCTCTCCTACTTGTGATTTTCCCAACTCCATGGATGCAAAGAAGTCGTCTTCATCAGAGAGGCTGTTGTTTGTGCTGGTGACATCATCCAAGTCTGTGTCGAGGTGATTTCTTATGTAGTCAAGGCCTGTGGCGAGATAAATAATTAGGTCTGCACATTATTCTTACCGTTCTACTGTATAGATTGTCAAGCTGCTGATGTTTGACATTAAAAGCTACCTGAGCTTCTAACTATTTTGCCGCCCTGTGGTTTGTCACTGACACACTATAATCCTAAATGACAGCAACATTATACAGATTTACTACATATAGGTCAATGTCTACTAGTTCACATTTTAATTGATAAACAAGTTTATTTACCAGCATTTAAGATGTTCTCCTCTGTGGTCCAGGATGTTCTGAATCTTGGTAGGAGTATTGCTGCAGCAATCAGCTCAGGCTCTTTCATGATGTCTCCAAAACGTTTCTGGATCCCTTGCTGCAGGGCGTGAACAAGAGGTGTACACATTTTGCAAGATGACTCCAACCTCTTCAGCTTGTCCCGCAACTGGTAAAGTGTTGGCAGCAGGAGGCCCATATGCACTCCCCTTGGAGGACATTAAGGGCCATGGCAATGGGCTTCATCACAGCAGCATACTCAACCAAAAAACCCATTTCAGCTGGATGGAACCTATAAAAGATGTAACGATAAAGAAATTACTTTTAGCTATTTCTAGTATAATGTCTTTATTATGTATTGTACATGTTAAATACACAAATAAATAATAAATAAAATAGTTAAATTATTTAGTTAAGTCATCCACAATTGTCACACCACCATGCAAAGAAAACTTAGTTACTTGAGATTCACTCATTAATCAGCAAGGCTTATTTATTTTTATTATTCTTTAAAAACAAAATATAAATAGTCAACTTACATCTTTATCTTTAATGCTGTGCAGACATTGCGAATTGCTTCTTCTCCTTGCTCTCGGTGAATGCGCACAATCCTTTCTACAGCAAGGAAGAGGGAGCTCCAGCGTGTCTGATTGGGTCGGAGAAACTGCAGCTTGCATTCACGTTCCACTGTTTCATGAGCCATGGTTGACCTGCTGGTTTTATTCCAAAGAGCATGACATTTTGCAAAAGCAGACCGAGACAGCCTCTTGTAGGTTTCGTTTGCAGCTCCTCCTGTAGCATTGGTATCAACTGTGGATATAAGATTGAGGAGATGGCATGCAAACTTTTGGTGCCTTGGAAGTTGGTACTCAAGGCCTGGGTTGTCATCCAGAATAGCAGACACATCTTGATACTCCACATCTTGATACTCCACCTCTGACTCACTCTGATCTTCTGTTGCATCATCAAGGGTGGAGTCACTCTCCTCTTGTACATTGGTGGCTTCCTCCTCACCATATATTCGGAAGGCCTTCAGGAAGTTTGAGCCACTGTCTGTTGTTGTCCTGGTCACTTTTTCCCTGATGTGGTACTCAGAATGTATTTCCTCTAATGCAGCAGCAAGGACGTCAAACGTGTGCGAGCCTTTGACGGGTCTACAAGCCAATGCAGCGGAGTGCCTCTCCAGTGAAGTGTCGTCTATCCAGTGACAGGTGACACCTAAGTAGCTACGTTGTCTGGCAGACCAGCAGTCTGTTGTGGTAGCAACATAGTTCACAGCACTCAGCTTTTTGATTAGTATGCTCTTCTTGTGTTTTGCAGCTTCTTGTATTCTTGTGCATAACGTTTTCCTTGTCATAACTGTATGAGGTTGCAAGGTTTCTATCAAAGTCTTGAAGGATGGCGTCTCAACCACAGAAAATGGCTGGTTTGCCTCACATACAAAATTTAGCACCAGCTTGTCGAGCGTTGCTTGCGTTACCCGCCCTGGGGCAGTGAAGGCTGGGATTTTTGCATTTTTCACAGAAGTATCACTGGAAGAGGAGGACTTGCGCTTTCTGTGGTTCTCTAGTAAGTCTGTGTACTTAGACAGTTTGTTGGGATGAACCCTCTGTGGATAAAAAAAAAATCTGTGAGGCTACAGGGAGATCAAGACATTAAAAAATAGACTTATTACATAAAATTTGGATGGATATACAGGACATGTTTAAAACTAGGGCTGTCACTTTTGTAAAAAATCCTTTTCGATTTTTGAGACATAAGTGTTCATTGAATAGATTGTCAAATCGATTTTCCATGTCTAAAGACGTTTCCATTTTCAACACCAAAAATATAGGCAAATCTACGGACAACTAACAGGCATTAAGACGAGAGGGCGCTTGAGACGCGCACAAGTCAGCAATATTTCTGATGATTTATTGGCGTGAAGTTCCGTGCACAATGACAAACAGGAGTGCAACATTCAGGGATTAAAATTAACACCCGGCAAATGCGGGTAAAAATGAACTTTGGCGGGTAACGCTGTCAAATCACGAGCCAATTTGGCGGGTTTTAATGTTTACTCACTTTGCTGGGGAAGTTCGTGTAGCCAAAGCTGCGCGGATTTAGCGCAAATACGCAACTCGTGAGTCCTCATGATATATTAAATACAGCGTGTTGCACAGAATCTGCGCATTTCTGGCTTGCTTGAACACACACGTCACTAAGCAACAAATAACGGCGCACTTGTTCACTTGCATTGAAGTAATAGCGAATATTAAAAAGCATTTTGTTAACAAAAAAGACATTATTATTTTCCAACATCCTACATGTTCTGTGTACTCTGTATTGTACAGTGTATCCACCTAAAACACATTTTTGGTAGAAAAAAAATAAAAAGGACGTTAAAATCGATTCCCTATTTTCGTTTTCGAAACTTGTGTTGGTTGGTCCGATCGATTTTCGACCGTGAAGTGACAGCCCTATTTAAAACATGTGTAACCTAAAGACAAACATTCGCATATCCACAGCAACAACAAAAAAGAAAAGAAAACGAATTTAGAAAACTTACCGCTACATGTTTCCTCAAGTTAGATGTTGAGTTTTTGAATGCTGAAATGTTCGTTTGTTTTGGTAGACACAGAAGACACCGCATAATGTAGCTGCTGTTTCGCACTTTTACTAAGGTAAACATGCTTTCAATATGAGGCCAGGGGTGTTCCTCCTGATCGTCTGTGTCTGCATTGCTGACGGTTTCTGACATTTTTGTTTTGCTTCGAGCCTACGACTGTAAAGCTAACTCGTACTCGTCCCGCCGTTGAGATTGAGTATGGTCACGTGACGACTGAGACTGCACAACTCGTTTGATTGGTGAAACACAGTCACGTGGTGGAGCCTTTAGCGGAAGTCTCTCTCTCTGTCCAATTAAAACATTAAAATGAGGCATACGGATAAAAAACAATGCGTAGAATACCAAAGAGGTGAAAAGAAAAGTAACGAGCTCATTGTAGCCTAATGTAGCGGAGTAAGAGTACAGTTTCTTCTTCACAAATCTACTCAAGTAAAAGTAAAAAGTATAGTGATTTAAAACTACTCCTAGAAGTATAATTTTTTCAAAAACTTACTCAAGTAAATGTAACGGAGTAAATGTAACTCGTTACTACCCACCTCTGCATCTGAGGCGTTTAAAGACTCTGTTTGTCCATTGTTTATTTCTAAAGAAACACGACAATGTACAACGCTCCATTACCTTGCATCTTACGTTGTGGCCTCGTAGAAGCATTTTTTGTAAAAATATGCTAACGGTGACTCTCTGTCGCACAGTCGAGAAATTACCATATAGACAGAAGTAGAAGCTTGCGCGCAATCGGGGGGACGTGGAGGCATAAAGTCAAGGGAGAAGCCGATAGAGAGTTGTAAAGGTGCTCTTGCTGCGAGCTCATGGACAGCTAATACTCACGATCTCCGGCTCTGTGAGATTGGGAAGGGAATGATTCAGATTCCTCTTGGCCATAGGCGCCGATTTATGTTTTACTCCGTGGGTGCTCATGGGCGCTGGCCCTTTAAAAAAAAAAAAAAAAAAGTAGGTCTAGTCAAAAAATGTTTGCATTTCAGAACCTTAATCTTATCAGTTCTACTGCTGCAAGTGAATTTCGTTTTGTATAAATTGTATCTTCATTTTAATAAATGTTTTATCACAAATTGCCTGGATTAATAAATAAGCAAGCAAATATAGACAATGCGCCGCGTCACAACTCGAGCCTCGAGGTATCGCACACCGGACGCGCAGGTACACGATTAATATTGTAATGTTATGTTTAAGGATATTATGGAATTCAGATCATGTCTGTACTATGTTATGTTATGATTGTAATGTACAATTAAATACAACCCTTGCTGTCTGCAGTCTTAACACTTTACAGTCCATTAACTGAATGAGAATATCACCTGAAAATTCGTTAACATCAGCAATTTTCATTCAACCAGCTGATTCATTTAGTTTTAACATTTAGTTTTCTGTAAATGAATGTAAAACTAAATGTATATTGCAGCACAGGGTGAAGTCAGTATAAATTAATGACGATTTGAGACAAATAAATGTAAATTTAATATAAAACTATGTAAATCGCGCTCTGTGGCACGGCAGAATTTTGAACAAGGTCCTGAGCCGTTGCTGGACGCCGCGGATAGACGATGAATGGCGCCGCCGGTGTGTGTAAATTACACTCATAGAGAATATGTGTTCATGCGACCCCTTTTAGGAAATGGACAGCGGTCGACACGAACACACACACCTATTTACTTGATAATAAAGCCATAAAGTAGGCTCTCTTTCAACTCAGGACAGCACCACTTTTCACAAATACAGTCAGGATTGGAGATCAAAAGTGTAACTGACACATAGTAACCGCGATCAGAGGCGCTTTCATCCGAGAAACGCTGTGATTGGTGGATAGGATATGGAGCAGGCGAGACTGACATCGACATAACCAATCACAGTGACAGATGCTTCACATAGCACCAACTGCAATGTTTAATTTTAAATGAATGTAGCCTACTGGCAGTCTAGCACGTGGGTGCTCTGTATTTTCCGTGGGTGCTCAGTATTTTCCGTGGGTGCTCGAGCCCCGGAGCACCCACGGTATCGGCGCCTATGCTCTTGGCACAGCTACTAGAAGACGTACAACTGTCTGTCAGGTTGGTCACGTCACATCTCCATCATCAAGCTCAGTGTGAGCATGTGCAGTGCACTTGGCAATCAGGAAGTGAGTGCTTCTAATTAGGGATGGGACGAAATATCGTTTGACGAAATATCGCGATACAAAACGTGACGAAACGCATCGAGGTCGAAAAAAATGGATCGCGAAATAAAGATAGATGGCACTGCTGCATGATTTGCGTAGTATATAAATAATTTAGTGTATTATATGTGTGTGTGTATGATGGGGCAGACATACAGTCTATGGTGGCAGGCTGGCAGCACCATCTGCTGATCAAGCAGGGTAAAACTAAATGAAAAAAAAAAGATATCCGGGGAACAGTGCGGTACGTCATAACGTCAAGAAAGCGCATGTTGCAACGAACAACACTGCAGTCTACAGCGAGCTAACAAATATTAGCATTAGCACCAACTGCCTTGGCCCCAAACAGCCGACCATGGAGTCAAATGAGGTCGAAATTGAGGACGCAACTTGTCGGTGTGTGTCTATGTGAGCGCGCGCGCGTGCGTGTCCTGAAAGAGATGCGAGACCCGGGCTATACTGCGCGCATACATAGCGAGCGCACGGGAGAGAGCGCGAGAGACACTCACAAGGTCTCTCGCTCTCCCTTTTTTTTGCCGTGCGTGCGCGCGCGCTCTATGTTTGTGCGCGCAGTATGTTCTGTCTCGCACGCGCGTTATAGATTCCGGGAGATTTGAACTAATTTGCGGTCATCAGGGAGACGCTATCAATATGCGGGAGACTCCCGGAACTTCAAGGAGACTTGGGATGTCTGTTATATTATTTTCTTTTTTTTTCCTTTTTTGATATCGTATCGTGACGTATCGTATCGTGACCCTGGCATATCGAGGTGCATCGTATCGTGAGTTTAAGTGTATCGTCCCATCCCTACTTCTAATTGACCCTTCGCAAAGACCCGCCCTCCTTAGTTACTGTCGCTATGTTCCGACAAGCTACGCTGCTCTCATGCTCTCACACAGTGAAAAATACATCGCGGAGCAGAGAGGAGACTGACAACACGCGGACAGACAGGACAGACCAGGTTACTTTTCGGTTACTTTTGATATTAAACATATTAAACAAAGTCTCAGTTTTCAAATGTGGTCATTTTTTGAAAGAAATTTAAACAATAAATACCGTTTTGGGGCTCTTTAATGTGCCGTGACAGATCGCTGTAGAGCATCCGTTAAAGCTGCTCGTGATCCGATCATCTCTTCCTTCTAGTTCATTTATAGCATCAAATAAACATGAACGAACATAAGAAGTAATGTTGTTTTAACCGCGGAAAGGCGTCAGTATATTCATTTTACCAAGTTAAAATCCTCCTAACTCTACTGGCTGCTTTTTCGGACAAAATGGCGGATGGCGAAGTATGATTGGTTAGAACACCTGTCAATCAAGCTCCACGCGAAGGGTCAATTGACTTCACTTTTCTCCGTTGAAGTCTATGGGGTCGCTGTGTCCATTTCTTTTACTGTCTATGAGTCTGACAGAAGTCTCAATAGCGTCCATGCTAGTCTTTCAAAATAAAAGCCTCGCATCATAAAATCATAGAATTATGTTTGTTGTTGTTTCTTTGAATGCAAACTCCACAACCCACTCTTTTGGAAGCAACTCCATATTTTGTTCATCTCACACCATTTACTTGAATGTGTTTGACATGAAAATGAAATGTTGCTCATAGTGACTTGACGTCTTACAACATATCTTCATGTGAGTTAAAAATCCTTATTTTATGTTTAAAGCTCTTCTCACTTTGGCCCTCATTTATCAAAAGTGCTTGCACCAAATTTCCAGCGTATGTCTGGTGTACACCCAAAACCACGGTGACTTTGAGATTTATCAATATGGACTTTGGCGTACGGCACGCTCAAATCCTACGCCAGCTCAGGAGGTGGTTTACATGTACGCACGTTTTGAGTTAGTGCGCAGAGCCAGCTCTCTCTATAAGCGAACTAAGTGGCTGCTTAGGGCCCCGCTGCCACTAGGGGGCCCCCTAACTACAGATGGTAGTCGCCGCGGTTTAAGCATAGACAGCAAAAGAAGGGTTTAAGTCAACAACCAACTGTCAAATCGTTGTTTTCCCTGAACTTTGAAATTTGACCGCAAAAATGAAATGAGTCTATCCATCGGGTGCAGAAAAAAGGAAAAAGAAGAAGGATGATGAGACAAGTGCAAGGTAAGGTAATTTTTAATAATGTAATTTAAGTTAAGGCGTGGTAACGTTATGCCAGGCGACTCAGGCCTAATATTAACGGACACGTCCTTAAACTGTTAGTTATTATTACTTTATCTTTACTTATTTAATTTGCAAGTTGATGTTTAGTCATTAATAGAGACAGAGTAACTAATGAAAAAAGTCGGTAGCTGTCCGTCGATTATGCTGAATCAACATTGCTTGCTTGCAGAAACGTTATGGTCCAGCCGTCAGGCCCAGCTCTGGGCTACAGACCGCGTAGAGACTGACCAAGCTCCTATGAATGCATTTTCTTCTTAACGGTTAACGTTACATGACCTACACTAGTTCTGGCAAAGAAAAAAACTTTGTCTCAATAGACACTTATTACAATAAAAATAATTTGATTATTAAACATTAGAGAGAAAGAAAGTAAAAAGGAAGAGAAAGTGCAATAATTTGACAGTCAAAATCAAAATGAAGTTTAAAATAAAGCGGTAAAATACAAGCTTTTTCTTCATTGAATATGTAATTAAATATTACTAATAAACATTCATCTAAATACTAATATGAAATATTTTATATATTGTTAAGCTAAAACACACTGTGTCCTCTCCGAAACATTGAATGATGATCGATACAAGATATCGAAAAGCAAAATGGATTTGTGGTAAATTTTAGGAAAGAATGTATTACTGTTTGTAATCATAAAAGGTGAAAAATGTCTCACTCCATGCTGTGAGGGTTTAAAATATGAACTTATGAAATAAGGGTTAATCAACCAATAATTAAATAATATCATTTAACCTTTGATTTCTTTTAACATTATTTTCTGCTCACTATGTAAACAACTAAATTTCAGTTTCTCAGGAGGAGCCATTCTTAAATATTTTGGTGGTCGTGGAGAAACAGCTCAGGAGGCTGACACCAGAGATGACACAAGTAAATATGTCCCACTGCCTTTCTTTTGAATAGTTTTGTGTGCAACTTCAACATAGCTAATTGTCCTCTTGCCAATAATTTTTTTTATTTTATAATCACAATTCACTATGTTGTCTTATCTCAACAGCTGGAGGAGGTGACTCTGTTTCAGTAGAGCACAGCGAGCGGCATACCACAATGGATAATGTTGCTGGGAAGTTATCTATTTATTGTTAATGCTAAATTAATAATATTTATTCGTTTACAACAAATTGACCTTATGTATGATGTCGATATAATGATTAATACTAACACACTTAAAAACAAAGAAAACAACTTGGCCTAATCACAATGATGTTGATGTTTTTATTTCATGTCAGGCCCATCATTTTCATGCCACACTAAAGGTGATACAACATCTTCATCTCGACAGGTGTTTATCCCTGCTGGTTCCAGTGATACAGTTGGTAAGTTTAGTTTGTTCCCAGAATATGTTTCTGTCACAGGTCGGGATGCCCCCCCCCAACACCCCCCCCCCAACACCCCCCCCCCCCAACACCCCCCCCCCCCCCAACACCCCCCCCCCCCCACACCCCCCCCCCCCCAACACCCCCCCCCCCAACACCCCCCCCAACACCCCCCCCCCCCCCCCCCCCCAGATAAGATGCTTATCTGGAATTCACACGACGGTCCCTCTCTGGGCGGCCAGGGGCAAGTAATGGAGCAGAGGCTTATCTGGAGTTCACACAGCAGTTCCTCCTCGGGCAGCCGGGGGTAAGTATTGGAGCAGATGCTTATCTGGAATTCACACGACGGTTCCTCCTCGGACAGCCAGGGGTAAGTAATGGAGCAGATGCTGATCTGGAGTCCACACGACCGTTCCTCTTCGGGCAGCCAGGGGTAAGTATTGGAGCAGATGCTTATCTGGAATTCACACAACAGTTCCTCCTCGGACAGCCAGGGGTAAGTAATGGAGCAGATGCTGATCTGGGATTCACACGACGGTACCTCTCTGGGCAGCCAGGGGCAAGTAATGGAGCAGAGGCTTATCTGGAGTTCACGACCGTTCCTCTTCGGGCAGCCAGAGGTAAGTAATGGAGCAGATGCTGATCTGGAGTCCACACGACCGTTCCTCTTCGGGCAGCCAGAGGTAAGTAATGGAGCAGATGAATCAAACAGCAGTGCATGAATATTTCACCATTCCTCTTTAAATCAACAGTAGACAATTACTCACGGCAGGGGCTTTCTTTGGTGTGAGAAGCTCAATGGGCAGATACTGGTTCTTCTTTAGAGCAGGAGAATCAAACAGCAATACATGAATGTTTCACAAATCCTCTTCAAGTCATCAGTATTCAAATACTCACGGGAGGGCTTTCTTCAGTGTGAGAAGCTCAATGCACAGATACTGGTTCTTAGTTAGAATAGGGGAATCAAACAGCAATGCATGAACATTTCACTAATCCTCTTCACACTGGACAGACTGGAGCTACAATCCTGTACGGTGCACACAAAACAAACAGTAAATGGTTACTTCTGACCCAGCACTCCAGGACAATTGAGTGTAACGGCTGGGAACACGGACAGACATAAGGTGACAATCCTCACACAGGTGCATACATCAATCACTTCAAATAGTAACAAGTGTTCACTTCACACTAAGCACTGCAACTCACACCAACTCGCAGTGAATAAGGTCTCCACTCGTTATCCCAGCCGACTCTCTCCTCCTGAGTTGATAAAACAGCACATCCAGACTGTATGGGAAGTGTACTACACACACACCACTGACAGTAAAGGTTTCTACAGCATCAGACATCAGATTTCAATCGGCTCCAAGGCAAACTCGCCAAACGTTTGTATACAGCACAAGCATTGAGTCAGATAATAAGGATTTCCGATGGCACTTAACTGTTTGATGAGGTAACATGAACCCACTCCCTCACTTCTCTGTTAATGTTGTCTCTCCTCCCCCATCCAGGTTGAATCGCCGTTTTTAGACTCCTGATCTGCCGTGGATCGCCCCTTCCTGCTCTATCCTTCCAGCTCTGCGTGCCTTCTTCACTCAAACATCCGCTTTTATGATCCCCCTCGTGAACGCCATGATTAAATCTCCGCCCACCTCACAGCTGCCGCTCGTTTCTCCCGTTTGCAGGATCCAGCCGAACTGTTTTTAATGGGGCAACCGGCGGGGTGTGACATTAAATTAGCTCCCCATGGAAACACCACCGAAATAATAGTTCCGCCCTTTGTCACCTGGTGACATCTCTACTTTTGTTATTAACTCAAATGTTATGTACACAAGTAGCTAAACATTTCCCATCTAATCTTCCCACAGCTCCAACTGCAACTGCTGATCGAAGCCAACCAACCTTTTCGGTTACTTGGATCCCTGCTCCACCACCAACTGATCCTGCTCAGTGGCCATCAAAACTGTCTGACCAAGTAAAGGATGACTTAGTTTACAGAGGTCCTGCAAAGGTAGACAGAGACTTTGAATTCCCCAGGTGCCATTTGCACAGAAGCTTTCACTACCATCACATGTTTCGAAACCTTGCAAATGGTGAGAAAGTTAAACGTGACTGGTTAACATACTCAAAGCAGAGGGATGCAGTCTACTGCTTTTGTTCCAAGTTGTTTTCGAGAAAGTCATCAAAGCTTGCCACAGAGGGTCAGAATGACTGGGTCAATATCAGTGCAATATTAAAGTCCAGCCCAGATCATGTTAAACATTTGTTAGCATGGAAGGATTTAGAGTGTCGACTTAAAGCAGGAAAAACAATTGACCACACTGCGATAGCTCTCTTGCAAGCAGAGCAGAATCGCTGGAGAGAGGTACTCAAACGTTTGATCAGCATCATTCAATCGCTGGCTGAAAGAAACCTTGCTCTCAGAGAATCAGAAGATACCATCAACAGTCCGAACAATGGCAATTTTCTGAAAGAGGTAGAACTTCTTGCAAAGTATGATCCGGTTTTCAATGCCCACGTCAGACGCATCAGCTCTGGTGAAAATCACACTACCTACTTGGGAAAAATTATCCAAAATGAACTCATTGCTTGTATTAGTGGGAAAATACTTAGCACTATGGTGGCAGAAATAAAACAGTCAAAGTATTTTGCTATAATTTTAGACTGCACCCCAGACCTAAGTCACCAGGAACAAATGTCGGTTGTTGTCAGAATTGTCACCACGTCAACACCCCCAGAGATTAAAGAGCACTTTCTGGGTTTCCTACCTGCTCCAGAGTCCACTGGCCTTGGCCTATCTTCATTGATTTTGAACAAGCTGGAGGAGCTGGGCATCCGTTTTCAAGACTGCAGGGGTCAGTCATATGATAATGGCTCCAACATGAAGGGGGAAAATAAAGGAGTGCAGGCCAGGCTGCTTGAAAGAAATGCTTGTGCTCTCTATGTTCCATGTGGAACACACACCCTTAATCTAATGGTTGCAGATTCAGCAAAGCAGTCAGTAGATGCCATCAGCACTTGTTCTCTGCTGCTCCTCAGAGGTGGGCCATTCTTAAGAAGCATGTCCAGATCACGCTGAAGTCATGGAGTAAGACAAGTTCAGAGAGTAAAGTCAACAGCATTGAGCCTTTAAGGTACCAAACTGATAACGTCAGAGAGGCCTTGACTAAAGTCAGAGACCAAACAAATGATGCTGCTGCAAGAATTGAGGCCCAGTCATTGGCAGAAGAAATAGGGTCATTCAGATTTCAAATCTGTAAAGTTTGATATCCTATCCAAAATCAACATTACCAGTAAACTCCTGCAATCTGCCAACATGCAGCTTGATGTTGCTGTCAATCTAATTGACAAAACAAAACAATCTCTGTTGAACTACAGGGACACCGGTTTCTCTGATGCCCTGTCAAATGCTAGAGAATCATGTGAGAACATGAATGTTGAGGCAGTGCTGGCACAGAAGAGGATTCGAAGCTCAAAAAGGCAGTTTAGCTACGAGGCAGCAGATGAGACTGTGAATGATGCAGTAAAAATAATGGAGGTAACATTCTTTAATGTTGTTGTTGACACTGCCATCCAGTCACTGGAAGATGGCTTCAAGTCACTAAAGAATGTAAGAGATAAATTCAGTGTTTTGCTCAGTTTCACTGACATGGATGACGAGGCACTCAGAGAGCACTGTGAGCTACTTGGCAACACACTGACTGATGGGGAGGAGACTGACCTTGACTGGCAAGAACCGACCGCAGAAATCCAGAGTCTTCCAGTTCCAAACTAACCACACTGTAAAAAAAAAATTGTTCACTCAACTTACATTTTTTAGTTATTTTTTTGCTTTGACTCAGTTAAGTTTTATTGACTTAATCTACTAAGTATGTTCAACTTAAAAAGTTTAGTTGACATAGTTAAATAGTTGAGCCAACAACCCAGACAACAAATTAGGTCTTGCCGACGTCGGGGCGCGTGTGTCTGTCCGACATAAAGTGCCTCGGTAAGATGTCTTATGGAGATCGGTAGCTAATCGGCAAGATATTGGGAAGACGTTGGCATTAGAATGATCGCCGACCGTGAGCCAACGTAAACCCGACATGATCGCCGACCGTGAGCCAACGTAAACCCGAGATAATTATTATGACCTATGCAGTGCGATCCCACTGGAGCGAGGAAAGCATTCGGTCGCCTCGCTCCCAGTGACTTAACAGCACCGAAACAGCTGATTTTCGGCTGCATTGCTGGAAACGCCACAGCTCGCTTGAAAACTAGCTGTTTCAGTGTTAAGTCAAAGGGAGCGAGGCGTCTGAATGCCTTTCGCCGCTCTAGTAGGATCCCACCGTTATCTCTTATTGATTTGTTTAGGCTAACTGCTGTCAGATTGTGTTCCAAGGACACACGTTTCCTATTGTGTATAAACAACACTCAATAACAATTTATGTGATGTTAATCATCAAATTTCTTCCCTAACAATTTGACTATTAAAAGTAAATTGAATTGAAAGTTAAATTTAAAGTGAATTGAAAGTTAAATTTAAAGTAAGTGATTGTTTATGTGTTATTACCTGGGAAATGTCAGTCTAACAGAAAAAAATAATAAATCAGTGATTTTAAAATTAAGTTGGATGGTCATGCAAATTAGGCTACAGAAGTTTTCCGGGAGAAATAACAAAACAGGAGAGCACTGGGAGATTACCTTGAAAATTTATTTTTTACTTTGTTTTTGTAAAAGCAGTATCATTTATTTTAACACTCCACAAATCACACATAGAAAATTACAACAAAAATAAGAAATTCCCTCCAAAATAGTTAGTCAGTTTAAAAGAAAAATCAGTCCAATCAATTATTTCACTTAAGATGCTTGCTGATGCTTAAGATCCTTTGCCGTCCCCCAGTCCTGTCCCTGCTCAGCCGCAGCCAGATCCTCACGGTCATCTCTACGTCAGCCTCAGTGGAATTTTGTTGGGCAGGATTTCTTAAAACAGCACCTAAACAAAAAAATAAAGGAAAGGGGGGGGAGGGGGGGGGGGGGGGATAAGACAATAGCACAAAAGTCTATATCTTCGTTTGATTGTTTCTATAAAGACAATTCAGAAACGTCAGAGCATTTTACAAAAAAAAAGTAAAATGCAAAAGACATTTGGTTGAATAGTGACAGAATGTTGCTTCAACACATTGTAGGACTTACAAGCTGCAGTTCTCTGACCTGCTCCAAAAGGACCCTTTCAACAGCTGGGGAGAGTACAGGAAGAAAATACACAAAATTATACAAAAAATAATTAACAAGCAATGCTCATAATACAGTATTTACTGACAACAGCAGAGAGAACCTGCCCAAAATACCTGTGCATCCAGCAGGAGCTGATCTGGCAAATCTTTGACCTGTGGAAAACAGAAGAAATATAGATGTTAATAAAAATACAAAGTATGAAATGTGTCTTGTTTTTTAATAAAACTGTAAGAGAGAGAGAGAGAGAGAGAGAGAGAGAGAGAGGAGAGAGAGAGAGAGAGAGAGAGAGAGAGAGAGAGAGAGAGTGAGTACAGTAGGCAGCCAGCTATTCTAGTGACTACTCTGTCTCAGCCTCTAGCCTACCGTAACACAGAGTAAGGCTGGTGACACACTGGCTGCGTGGCGTAAGCGTCTCAGCTGCGTGGAGTGTCCGTTTTTAAACAATTGAGTCCTAGTGTCCACTACAGAGGTCATAGCATAACATGCATAAAATATCTTTTTTTTCTCATTTGTTTCTTATGCTCTTAACAATGTGATTACGTGAAAAAAAAAAATCTAAAAACTTACTTGAAAAAAACTTTCTGGGCCTCAGGAGGATATAAAGAGGTTACGTAGGTCCCACATCAGGTTATATAGGCTCTTTAAAGCTACACAAAATTTGTAGATGTTATTGAAATAAACAGACAGCCCACTTTATTTTTCGGACTTTGAAATATGTGTGATAACATTTGAAATTGTTGTAGTAAAGGCAAGAGCAACACACCGCTAATCCAAATGTAGACTGGTCTGTCGGCGCTCCACATGCCACTCAGCTGACACGCAACAGAAACGCCACGCTCACGCCATGCAGCCAGTGTGTCACCGGCCTAAGAGGTACAGACACATAGAACCAGTGTTGGGAAAGTTCATTTTCTACATGAACTAGTTCAAAGTTCTTTTTTTCTAGTTCATAGTCCATATGTTGCTGCGAGCTTCTTTTTTATTATTATTGCCACAGCCCATATAGCTACAACCACAGACAGCAATTATTTTATCAACTGGCAAAGTTTGCACAGAAATGTAAGATTTTTCCCATCCTCACCGACCTTGTCATAAAACTCGTTTAAATGATCATCATACGCCTCCTCGCTCGCTGCTTTGTCGACTACATGCTGCTTTTTGTTTTGATGACGCATGCGGCGGTGCGTGCGACACTGGTGGCTGATGTTGCCAGATTGGGTGTTTTTTTCGCTACATATTAAGGCCTGTTTACGGTGTGTTTTAGCCGGGTTTTCGGCTGGAAGGCTCTATAGAAATCTGGCACCCTATTGAACGAAGTTAAACTGAGAGAGCGTGCGTTCACAGACACCAGAATGAACGCGTTCACAGTTCACCAGGCAGTAATTCAGTACGTTCAGTTCACGTTCGCCCAAAATATGAACGAGTTCATGCACAACACTGCATAGAACACATCATACACTAAAATATGTCTTACTTTGAGGGGTCCTGTGTGAAAGGCCTGGACTGAGGGGTTTCACGACACTGCGGCATGTTTGTGTTCACAGACACCTAAAACACAAAGATTAAAAAGGTTAAAACAAAGATTAATGATTATTTCAGGTAATCAGTGTCAGATCATATCGGATTCAGTCAGAATGACCGTATGAATGAGGGCAGCCTTTTTGCACTCTGCACAGCCTAGCCTACACCAAAGAACCAGCCTCAACTGTACTAGAGAGAGACAGACAGACAGACAGACAGACAGACAGACAGAGACTTCCTACCCAAATTACAAACATGCTGTTATTTAAGCAATATCGCTCAAGTAGGAGAGTGATAGAGATCTATATCATCATGGCTGTGATTAGACCAGAGGCACAGGCCTAAATGACTAACCTTAAAACAAGAGATGCTAGGAAACAACTCTGGAGGCAGTAGGGCGAAGTAAAATTGAATAAATTAAAGAAAGAACATAAATATGTTACTCGCAATTGTTGACACAATATTACAGTACAGTCATAACCAAATGTTGAGAATTATGTTATAGACTATGTGCACGTTAGCATATGCTACTTCCGGCTGCGAAACCGATATGGGGTGTCTAGTTTCCGGTAGCCTGATGGACAACGTAGATTATGTATATTTCTCCAGATGTCTTGGACATTAACCGAAGATTTCAGTCGATATTATAATATAATATTAGAGTCGATGATGTTCATCGACTGGTTAGTGATTTTTCTCCAGCTCCCCAGAGCAAGAGAGAGAAAGGGGTTTAAATATTACATCTCTCAGTATGTCATACAGGGAGTACACATGTAATACAGGGAGTAAAGGTATCCGACGTTGGGAAAGGGAACTAAAAAAAGTCCTCGCTCTAGACTAGGTACTGAAAGAGTTATAGGAACTTAGTCCGGTCGGAACACGCGAAAAAAAATGGTTATAGGAAGGTTCTAGGCACTGCAAAAGTCCCTCCGGACGGAAAGCGGCTATAGACACCGTGAGTAGTGACTTTTCCCTTGTCAGTGATTTAAAATATGTAGTTGGATTGTTTCATGTAACTTAGTTCTTCTCCCTCGCTGTGTTATGGCTTTGCTATGTGTGGATACATGTGCTGGTTACGTTCGTGAGACAGCTGATTAGTACTCTTGTCATTGACCGGAAAACAGTAACGTTACAGGAATCACCAACCCATCGATCGCGGTCGACAAGTCGATCTATCTTGGAAGCATTTTAAGTCGATCACGAGGAGTTTTCAAAATCAGAGAAAAAAGCCTATTGCGTGTAGTAAATGGTGTTCTAATCCATGTTGCTGTTACAATCACGTCATTTTTGCGGCGCGCACCTTTGGGCTCATGCGGACCCGTCGAGTTAAATAAGGCTTTACGCTTTAACCATTAAACCAGCTCAGCCACAGTAAGTTTTTTTATGTTTTAGGTCCATTGCGAACGATTAAACTAAGTTAACGCCGGTCCACTGATGTAAACAAGACGGCAACCGGAAACGAAGTACCCAACGTCCGCCCTCAAGCCGGAAGTTAGCATTTTTCTCGTGCACAGAGCGAATTATATGAATATCTAAGACAAATCAAAAGTCAAACTCCAAGAACTTGCCAGGCAGTTAAAAAAAAAATCTTAGGATGCCAATAATCAGGGGAAAGTTATTACATACGTGTGTATCGATATATTACATTACTTTGTCTGACTGTCTAGTGGCTGCGCGCTTGTACTAAACTGAGCTCTTTGATTGACAGCTGGACTACTTTTAACGTTACCATAGAAACACACAACAAAAGAGCTGCCTTTAATTTTAAGCATGTCACTTAGACAAAATCATTAAACATGCTTTCAGAGTGTAATATTATAAAAGGACAGATGTCATTTTTGTGTGGAAAAAAAAAAATCAGTCCATCATTTTATGACCGTGTATTAGTTTAACCTGGCTGTTTAACATTACCTCTCCTCAGACTGAGAGAAAAACGAGTTCCCCTCGTGTCTAAAAATACTGCATAATAACGTTAACTCACTGAAGATATTTAATACGCGAACATATTAACAGTCAGTTAATAATAACTAAAGTCAACAGTTAATAACAAACCAAGTCTAAAAATACTTAACGTTAACGTTAATCCTCTGGCGCTCATTTCTGTCATGTTTATCGAACACATTTCTCAGAAAACTCGACGGTTTTCTAACAAAATAATATTTTTCAATAAAAAAATAAGTACACAAAACAAAATAAACACATACTGGCCTGAAAATTGTGTGTTTGAAATGGATAAACATACTCACAAGAGAGTCCGTTGGCCGATGCTTCTGTGTAGACTTGATCAAGTGCATAAAAACGTGCATGCGCGACGCGCCACCTGAACGGCAGGCTTGATGTTGCGTCATATCTAGCAGAATTTGTGAAAAAAAAGAAGCGGGATCGGCAAAATGGTTTCTCACGGTTCTTCCGCCGATCTCCGAAGTGTGCATGAATTGATCGGCTGTAGATTCATCCCGCCGATGGTTTACCCACCTAAGTTTTTTTGGTGTGCAGCTAGGGGACAAACCCCTTCCGATACTTTGCCGCTGGTGCCCTCCAATTGCCAACGTCGGTAAGACTGAACGTGCTGTCTGGGAACTTATTTCAAGTAACCTGGACTTGTAAAGATTAGTTGAAATATGATAACTTACATTTTTAAGTTACCTGGACTTGTAAAGATTAGTTGAAATACGATAACTTACATTTTCAAGTTATTTGTACTAAAATATATGTTCATTGAACTTAATTTGGCATATTTTCTCAACTTGCAATAACAGTTTTTTACAGTGTTCAACCAAATAAATAACACATTTTTTCCATACAAACGATTTTATTGTTCCTTACAAATCAATAAATGTTAAGAACAAACTCAGTTTACATATTCAAAGGAATACAATGGTATTGCAATTGCATAAAGTTTAAAGATATACATTTATTTGAAAAATGCATGGAAAGTGTATTCTTCTATTCATGGAAATATCCTCCATATGAAATTAATCTAGCCACCACCGCCTTTTGTCAACTTAATGAAATAATGTAGCCTACGTTAAATAAATAAAATAAAAAGAAGTAATAGTTGGCAAGTTTTATAGATTTTTAGCTTTAGTTTGCTGACTAACTAACGTTAGCTACTACTAGGCTACATAACTGGCCAAACTGGATTAGCAACGGTCCAATGTGATCAAAAAACGTACGTTAATAGTGTAAAGTAAACAATACATGGATGATTACTTCATATATGTAATTTTACAAGTCATTACACATATGAACGAATATTTACTTACCAGATTTGATGATGATGGAAGAATTAAATCATCTGCCGTGCCGATAAACTCTCCAGCATTGCCGATGAACGAGACCTGTTTCGCGCCTCACGTGATCTCGCGATAAATAACGAGAACTTATACCTTAATGGTTCAGCATATGTTTTTAAGTTCAGGCGACACATACTCTAGTTAAGTCAACTTACAGACTAGTTGAGATAGTGAAAACTTAACATGTTAAGTTGAACGAACAAATTCAGAAACTACAAGTTGTATCAACTTACAAAATTACATTGAACTAACTAAAATGCGGAATCATTTTTTACAGTGCAAAGGCAATGACAGCATTTGAACTTCTTAATTTTCTCCACCAAAAACGGCTGACTGGGTTTTATCCAAACCTTTTGTCAGCATCCTGCCTCCTGTTGTTTGTCTCCGGGCCTCTAGAGGTCACCTGTTCCCCTCTGCCTTAGTTCTTCCTCGTGTGTCCTTGTTAGCGTTATCCAGGTCACCTGTGCCTTGTTTCCCCTAGAGTATTTTAGCTGTGTTTTTTCCCCTTGTTCTTCACTTGGTTTTTGAGTCTTGGCGATATGTCTCCTGGGCCCGGTTATTCAAAAGTACTCCACTAGGATTTTGGATAACGGATTGGATCAAATCTTGAAAATGGGTTTTTCAAATGAAAAAAACGGATTACATAATCGGATTAGATCATGTAATCCAATCTTGGTTTTGATCCGGATCAAACCTTTAGTTTGGGTTTTTCAGAACTTTTTTGTAGGATTTGGTTCACTTTGATCCAAAAAAACTGGATTAAACTGATCCCATCAGAAGGGTGGATTCAGCGTGGATTTCATGCCCAAAATGTAATGAAAACTTTAAAAATGTATCAAATAATACTATATTTGGATCATGCAGTATCTTACAAGATATCCTATTTATTCATAAGGTTTTAATTTTATTTGTTCATCCATCAGGCTACAGTGATTAGGTAGGCTTTAACATATTCAGCCTTTCAGTATAGGCCTACAGCAAAGTAGAAAGAGTTTGGCCTCATAAAATAATCCACCAAACAGCTGTCAAAATTGCCAAAAAACAATACATTTTATTCTGTCACTAATTGATATATATATATTCATCACAATCGAAAATATTTTTGTTTTTAGAATATTTATTAGTGATGCATGCAATGATTACAGAATAACCAAAAAAGGCATTTTAATATTTTTGCGTATTTTGCATTAACATTATTGCGTTTTTTTTTTTATGTGTGTGTTTTCATTTCAAATAAAAATAAATTTATATTGGCCCCACACTGGCTATTCTACTTGTTGCTCTTTACATATCTATAGTTCTACATTGTGATTTCCTATCCTGTTTGAGCACTGGTTATCCAGATTTGGTGATCCTGAAAAGTTCCTATGCGGATCAGATTGATCCAATCCGATGTTGCTTTGAAAAACTGGCTCAAAAGTAAGCTGGATTACGTGATCACGGATCGCAAAAAAAAGGATTACTAAATCCGGATAAATTTTATCTTCTTCTAAATTTTAATTTCAGGGCTCCAGACCGAGCGAAACTCTTGTCACAATATGAGCACTTGTAAGGTTTTTCTCCAGTATGAATTCTTTGGTGCAGTTTCAGATATTCAGCTCGAGTAAAGCTCTTCCCACAGTCACAACACACATGATCTTTCACTTCATTGTGTGTTTTCTGGTGCAGTTTAAAACTTTTCAGCCATGAATAACTCTTTCCACAGAGAGAACACACATAAGGCTTCTCATCTGAATGAACTTTCAGGTGATCTTTTAGATGTGCTGATGAAATAAAATCTTTACCACACTGATCACAGTTAAATGGTTTTTCTCCAGAGTGAATGCGCAGATGTTTACTGAGACCTGATGCTTGAGAAAAACTCTTTCCACACTGAGTGCATGTATACGGTTTCTCTCCAGTGTGAATTCTCATGTGTGTGTTAAGGCTTCCTTTGTGTGTGAAACTCTTTCCACACTGAGTGCAGGTGTGCGTCTTTTTAGCGTTTGTTCTTTGAATTGTAAAGTTACGATGTTCCTCCTCCACTTCATTCAGTTCTTGTCTTTGCTCTTTCACTCTCACCTGGACTAAAATACACACAAATACAGTTAGAATCAGTTAAAGTGAACCCTTATTTACTAGCAGAAAGCAACAAAGATCAGATCTTTCGCTTTTTGTTCTGTCATTCACTTGTTAATATAGTAAAAATATGTTTGACAACTGATATAAACAAGGTTATTATCATGTGGATGCATTAATCAGCATTTATCATCCATATACTGCTTATTAATTATTATTATTATTATTATTAATTATTATTAATTCACATCTATCAAAGTGTCAACAATGAAGAATCAAGAATGGACACCAACCTATTTGTTCCTCAGTATCTTCATGTTTTATTCTGGATGGTTCTGGATCACTCATGTCTTCAATCTCCTCTTTAATAAACTCCATCTTTAACAGTCACACAGATTTCAGCTGCTACTCCTGGAGTTTGTCCTTCTCTTGTAGGATGATGGGAATATTCCCAGTATTTATTGGTGAATTGTTGTGGGAGGGGCTTCACTGCAGGTGTGAACTGTGATCACTGTGTTTTATCCAATCTGCAATTAAAAATAAACAGGGCCATCATGTTTAACTGAGCTGCTGAAAAACATCTTTGTCTCCAAAAGTTCCCTGTATTCAGCTCATTCATTATGGTGATGTCTGAGCAGTACAACTACAAGGGAAGCACAAGATAATTAACTGAGTGACTAAGCCATGCAAAGTTTATTAGAAAGAGAAACCAGAATTAGACCAATAAATAAAACAATTGTTTTTTTATATATATATTTAAAGTGTGTTGTTTTGCAGAAGCAGATAACTCCAGATTTCGTGTTTCAGAGTTAAACAAAACCAAATAATTGTAATGACTACAGATAAATAGGTTGTAAACTTTTTTCTTGTCTTGCAGATTTCATCTAGCAACACAGATGAACCACATCTGCAGTTTATTGACAGATGACACACAATAAGACACACTGTCTTTCAGCTTAAGGAAGGATGTATGATCAAAGACACATTAATTACCGTCCTCCCTAACAATAATTGCAATGCATCTAATACATTGATATACATATACACTTTAACATCAAAATGAAAGCTACAAAGATTTACTAGACTAAACGACATTTCCACACTCAATACACAAATATATATATATATATATATATATAATATATATATATATATATATATATATATATATATATATATATATATGTGGAGAATTTTATTAACAGGGAAAACCGCGCGGATGCGGAAAAACAAAACCGTGCGTTAATAAACCAAAAAAAATTTTAATCGAACTGTTGGCAGAAAAGCGCATACATAAACTTGTTCCGTTTTTTAACACTTCCATAATTAACATAACCCTAAAACTTAACATAATACAGCCTATTTTCACTCTTTAACGCAGAGACCTACCTGAATGACTCTCTCCAGTCACGGACTGTTCTGACTGAGCGCGCGCGTGCGACCGGTCCATTACAAATGACGTCACTCACAAACGGCATGAACGAACTCAAAATATTATTCATAAACAAAAATATATATTTTCTTTCTGTCGTACACAACAAAATAAAGATGACATACATTATGCAAAATATTATTTTGCAAAAAAAACAACATTTAAAGCATTGTTTCAGAATCATTCAGAAAAAAACTCTCAACACTAAAAATACATTATTTGCACACACACTTGCAACTTACTACAGCAGTTTAATGACATTTTATGCCATCTTAAAATCAAGAAAACCGCCAACTCTATTTTTCAGTATGTTTAAAATTTTACAGCTTTTATTATTTTCTAACGACAGCAAATGGTTCTTGAACAATCAGAAAATAATATAGTTAACATTGGTTAAGTATAAATTACATGAATATGCCTTATTCAAGCAGATTTTTCAAAACAGTTATCCAGTGAGAAAAAATACAAATAATTATTGACACTAAATTAGGTCAGTCACATTTATATATGTGTATATAGCGCTTTTAAAAACATAGATTGTTTCAAAGCAGCTTTACAGTGATAATAGGAAATTACAGTAACATAGATTATTTTGGCTTTACAGCAGCTCTAGAATAAAGTTATTGTCCAGCTATAGTTTTCTCACTGGTTCTCAACTGGGACATTTTACCATGGTCATTAAGCTGTGACTGAGTGTGTGTATGTGTGTACACACACACACACACACACACACACACACACACACACACACACACACACACACACACACACACACACAGTCACACACACACACACACACACACAAAACACGCGCGCGCACACACACACACACACACACACACACACACACACACACACACATAAAATTAGTCTATAAAAAGGATAAATTTGGTTTTGAGAACGTACTCGGTTACTAACGTAACCTCGGTTCTCTCTAGAGAGGGAACGAGTACTGCGTAATAGCTTACGCTACGGGGAAAACTCTTTTCATCGAGACATTGAAGCCAAAAAAATTATCCTTAATTTTTAATCAATGTAAAGCGCTTTGCAGCAGCAAGCAGACCTTAGGCGAGACAGCTCGCGCGCCTATTGGCTGACTTGCGGCAAAAGCAGCAGCCTATCGAGAGCAGCTCTGCGTGACGTCATGACGAATGGGGGCACTTCGCGCCCATTTCGTCACGTCCCGCCAGAAAGGGCATGGTCTCGCCCTATAAACAAGCTCGATATCCTGCTATTCACTGATTTTTCATCGCCGAAGCGAACCAGAGCATATTCCAAGCACGGCAAGATACGCAGTACTCGTTCCCTCTCTAGAGAGAACCGAGGTTACGTTAGTAACCGAGTACGTTCTCTTACGAGAGTATCTCTCGTACTGCGTAATAGCTTACGCTATGGGGAACACAGTGTAACACGCCGTGCGGATAGGGATCCAACACCAAAGTCCCAGGGGCTAAGGCCCAGGGCTCATGTAGTGCATAATCACCATACACTCACAGAGAGTAAAAAAGGAGAGGCTAGAAGCATTTCTCCTTATAGATAGACCCACAGGGGCTAACCATATGACCATTAAACCACGCAGCCAGGGTGAAAGCTTTCAGCCTAAACTGGGTGGCCCTATTTGTGCCAGTACTCATGGAGCTGCTGCATCGGTCTGAACGATGCGCATGCTAAACACTCAGCATCCGAGCCGCACAGCGGGCGGATAGCACTGAAGTCTAGATAGCCAAAAGCTTAGCTTGTAAGGCAGGCACCTCCAGGTTATAGTATTTTATAAATGTAGACGGCGAGGCCCAGCCCGCGGCCGTACAGATATCTTGCAGGGTGACCCCGCTAGACCATGCCCACGACGAGGCCACGCCTCTCGTGGAGTGCGCTCTGACACCCAAGGGGCACTGCAGGCCCTTTGAAGTGTAAGCCAGCGCAATGGCATCAACTATCCATCTGGATAGGCTCTGTTTCGAAGCAGCAAGTCCCTTGGAACGCCCACTGAACGAAACGAAAAGCTGCTCGGTCTGTCTGAACCCAGACGAGCGGGACACATAAGCTCTTAATGCCCTAACTGGGCAAAGAAGATTCGCATCCTCCTCCTCATTGATAACCGGAAGGGCAGACAGGGAAATCACCTGGGCCCTGAACGGTGTGTTGAGGGATTTTGGCACGTAGCCGTGCTTAGGTTTGAGTATGACCTTTGAGTCATTAGGCCCAAACTCCATACATGACGCGCTTACAGAAAGCGCCTGTAAGTCCCCTATGCGCTTCACTGAAGCGAGAGCCGTGAGGAACACCGCCTTGAAAGACAGGTGCTTCATGTCCGAAAACTGGATCGGCTCAAATGGGGCACCCTTCATGGCCTCCAAGACCATGGAAAGGTCCCATGACGGGACTGAAGGGGGCCTGGGGGGGTTTAGCCTCCTGGCTCCTCTTAGGAAACGCACGACAAAGTCGTTCTTCCCTAGCGACTGGCCAGACACCGGTTTTGCAAACGTTGCTATGGCCGCCACATAGACCTTGAGCGTGGATGGGGTCCTGCCCTTATCCAGCAGCTCTTGAAGGAAGGACAGTACCTCTGTAACCCCGCAGTCCACTGGCGAAAAGCCTCGGGCTTGACACCAGGCAGAGAACACTGACCATTTCGAGGAGTAGAACCGTCTAGTAGACGGAGCTCTAGCCTGCGCGATCGTGTTCAGTGTTCTGGGAGGCTAGCGGGTACCCGTTGATGGCCCATGCGTGCAGGGACCATAGATCCGGGCGAGGATGCCAAATCGAGCCCTCCGCCTGAGAGAGGAGGTCTCTCCTCAACGGAACAGGCCATGGAGCAGCGCTGGTCAGCTGCATCAGGACAGGGAACCAAGCCTGGTTCGTCCAGAGCGGAGCTACGAGCAGCACTGGGCATCTGTTTTCCCTGATTCGTTCCAAAACCTGGGGCAGGAGCGAGACCGGGGGAAAAGCATACAGAGGACAGCGGGGCCAGGCATGGGCCAGCGCGTCCTTGTTTTTCGAGAAAAACTTCGGGCAGTGAGCGTTTTCGTGGGACGCAAATAAGTCCACCTGCGCTCTGCCGAATGTTTCCCACAGCAGCTGGACCGTCTGCGGGTGCAGCGACCATTCCCCTGCTGGTACATTGTTCCTGGACAGTCTGTCCGGTCCCACATTTAGGTGACCGGGCACATGCGCTGCTCTCAGCGAGAGCAGGCTGTGCTGAGCCCAGACCAGGAGGCGTTCCGTCAGCCTGTAAAGGTTTCGAGACCTGACGCCACCCTGGCGATTTATATACGCCACCACTGACATGTTGTCCGACCGGACTAAGACGTGGTGGCCTATTATCTGGGGACAGAAGCGCCGCAGCGCTCTGTCGACTGCTATCATCTCCAAGCAGTTTATGTGAAGGAGCTTCTCCCGCTCTGACCATAGGCCAGCTAGCGGTCTGCCCTCGAGCAGCGCCCCCCACCCCGAGGTGGAGGCGTCCGTAGACACCACCTTTACACTCGAGGCGGTCCCCAGACTCACACCTGACTGGTACCAGGTGGACACCTTCCAAGGTCTCAGAGCTGAAACGCACTGCTGGCCGACCCTGAGGCGAAACAGACCCGTGGTCCATGCCCGGGGCGGAACCCGTGCTTTCAGCCACATCTGCAGCGGGCGCATGCGAAGCAGGCCCAGCTGGAGTACAGAAGCCGCTGAGGCCATTAGGCCCAGCATTTTCTGAAACCTTCTGAGTGGGACTATAGAGCCGTGGCGGAAGGATTTCGCGACGCGCTGAATATTTAGTCCGCGCTCCGGTGACAGGCGTGCCGTCATGGATAGCGAGTCTAACACTGTTCCCAGAAAGGGAATTTTCTGGCTGGGAGACAGTGCACTCTTTGCCCAATTGACCGTGAGGCCCAGCTTCTCGAGGTGCTCGAGTAATGTGGCCCTGTGTTCTATGAGCTCCGATCGTGATCGAGCTAGAACCAGCCAATCGTCCAAGTAGTTCATAACTCGCATGCCCCGAAGTCTCAGGGGAGCGAGAGCCGCGTCCATGCACTTCGTGAATGTACGTGGTGCTAGGGACAGGCCAAACGGCAGGACTGTGTATTGATATGCCTGGCCCTCGAATGCGAATCTCAAGAATCGCCTGTGATGGGACGCTATTTGTATTTGGAAATAGGCGTCTTTCAGATCTATTGACATAAACCAGTCCCCGTGGCGCACTTGCGCGAGGATTTTCCTAGTCGTAAGCATCCTGAACTGGCGCTTCACAAGCGCTCTGTTCAGCTGTCGCAGATCTAGAATGGGTCTGAAACCCCCATCTTTTTTCGGTACCAGAAAATATCTGCTGTATAAGCCCCCCTCGCTCTGAGCCTGAGATAAGGGTTCTATAGCCCCTTTGCTCAGTAGTTTCGCTATCTCGGCTCGAAGTAGATGAGATACTTCGTTTCCCACCGTAGTCTCGACGCGCGCCGTATAGCGGCGGGGGCGTCGAGCAAACTGTAGCGAATAGCCTCTCTTTATAGTGTTCAGCACCCATTCCGATACCCCGGGAAGCTTTGACCACGCGTCCGCGTGAATAGCTAGAGGTAGAATGGAAACCGGGCTCTGGCCGCGACAAAGCGGCAGCTCGAGAGCCCCGGTGTCCTGAGAACACGACGCCGTGTTTACAGCGTCTGAGGCGGGGGGCGCGCTGATCACAGCGGGCAGCCTGGCCGCACTCAGCCTCTCTATGGCGGGACTCGCAACGAGAGTGAGCGGGGGGAATCCCGTGGGATTCGGCATGTCTGCGGGGAAATGTGGGCGCGATAGTACGGGCACATTTACTGCACTGCACATGCTTTCGGCTGGAGCCGATTGGATGTGTGTTGGTTTCGTTTTTACAGAAACCAAGGGACACGCGGCGTGTAGTGTAAGCGGGCAAAGTATGGGCGCATTCACTACATTGTTAGCACAATCGAACTGAGTCGATTTTATGTGTGCAAGCCCTGCACCGTGGCGGGCTGTGTCTGGGTGTGGGAATGGGCACTGGGGCGTGGGCATTCTTACAACACACATAACACCATCGGCCGTGGCCGGGACACCAGAAAATACACTCTTTATTGGATTTATCTGGGTAGCCGTAAAAACGGCTTTTGTGTGCAGGCAAGCGGGCTGAGACACCGGCTGCTTCGCTGCTAAATACGCTGGGACAGTCATATCGCATGGGACTGAACGAGCGAGGAGTTTCGGTGGAAATCCGGCCGCAGCGGGATCTGAACACCGTCGTTTTCCTAGAGTGGCTAGGAAAGCTTCGAGGCCTCGGGCTTGAGCTCAATCCTCGGCCGGGGCCCGCGCTGAGGGGGGCGGCGTCCAGCAGAGCGAGAGCGCGGTCTCTGGTCTCGGGCCTGGCGGCGCTGTGAAGCGGCGGCGGCGGGCGGTGCATGCTGCGGCTGAGAGCTGCGAACAGGCGGCTGTTTAGGGCGACCTGAAGCGGAGCTCGAGCGCTTCGGGAGGAAATGCTTCATGGCCTGCGAAGTCTTCTGCACCTCAGTGTATCTGTCCGCGAAATCCTTGACGGCAGATCCAAAGAGGCCCGCTGGGGAAATGGGCGCGTCGAGGAATACAGAGCGCTCGGCTTCCGTCATCTCTGACAGCGTCAACCATAGATGTCTCTCGGCGACGGCGAGAGAGGCCATATTCCGCCCTATGGCCTGTGCAGCGGCTTTAGCGGCGCGTAGAGCGAGATCCGTAGCGCTCCGCAAATCCGCCACGCAGATAGCCCCGGGTCCTTCCTCGTCCAGTTTAAGGAGAAGGTCAGCCTGGTAGATCTGCAAGACAGCCATCGTGTGCAGCGCTGAGACTGCTTGTCCGGCGGCGGTGTAAGCGCGCCCGTGCAGCGATGACGTCACCCGGCAGGCCTTAGATGGGAGCGTTGTCTGCGCGCGCCGTCCAGCAGAGGGCGGGCAGAGATGTGACGCTACCGCTACCTCCACCGGAGGAATGGAGGTGTACCCTCTATCTCCCGCACCGTCGACAGTGGAGAATGCCGCGGAGACAGAGGTACGCAGCCTGGCGGAGAATGGGGCGTTCCACGACTTGGAGACTTCGTCGTGAAGTTCGGGGAGGAAAGGGGCGGCCCTGGATTTAGACGGAGCCTCGTCCTTCCCGAGGAAGCGTCCGTCTAGCCTGTTGCGGGTGGGAGCGTGGGCGCTTCCCACTCGAGGCCGATGCTTTCCACGGCCTGGGTGAGCAGACGCATCAGCTCAGCCTCAATGCCGGCTCTCTTCCCGGGGGGTTGGCTGGAAACGTCAGCGGGGGGGAGGTCCGCGGAGCTCGCCCAATCCTCGCTGTCAGAAGCCACGAGAGAGCATACCTCAGGTTCGTCGAACTC
Organism: Chrosomus eos; assembly: GCA_036326025.1. Lineage (NCBI taxonomy): Eukaryota > Metazoa > Chordata > Actinopteri > Cypriniformes > Leuciscidae > Chrosomus > Chrosomus eos. The sequence goes on along the minus strand of JAZAVI010000332.1, from coordinate 107,657 downwards.
GGGGGCGGACGCGGCGGCAGACGGCGGCCGTTGTCCATCCGGGAGCGACTCTGGTGAAGCCGGCGAAGCAGGCGGGCGAACCGGCGAGCTTTGGCGGGCTGGAGAAGGCTCGGGAGCGCGCTGGGCGCGGCGCTTCTTGCGGCGCGGCGCCACGGAAGGCTGGGAGGCGGGCTCAGAGAACGATGCCAGGCGAGTCCTCAGAGTCACCATGGGCAAAAGCTCGCAGTGGGGGCATCCGCCGTCAGCGAGCGCGATAGCCGCGTGATCTTCACCCAGGCAGGACACGCAGATGACATGACGGTCCTCGTCGCTGAGTTGGGCGCGGCACGAGCCACAGGAAGGCATCTTTAAAAAGACGCAGCTCTTTTAGGGAGAAGTATGTGTTGCGTCACGTAAGCAAACACACACTCTCAACAGAGAAATACAATGCAATTGAAAGGATATAATACGCCGGAAAGCGCAGCAGGTACGGCGGCTGAAGGCGGCGATGCCAGCGACTCCAGGCTCAAGGCACGTCCCGCTGAAGGCTACAGGTCGACGGCGCGGCTTCTCAATCCAGATCCAGCGATGCGTGAGCTTCGCTGAAGAGTTGAAAAATCAGTGAATAGCAGGATATCGAGCTTGTTTATAGGGCGAGACCACGCCCTTTCTGGCGGGACGTGACGAAATGGGCGCGAAGTGCCCCCATTCGTCATGACGTCACGCAGAGCTGCTCTCGATAGGCTGCTGCTTTTGCCGCAAGTCAGCCAATAGGCGCGCGAGCTGTCTCGCCTAAGGTCTGCTTGCTGCTGCAAAGCGCTTTACATTGATTAAAAATTAAGGATAATTTTTTTGGCTTCAATGTCTCGATGAAAAGAGTTTTCCCCGTAGCGTAAGCTATTACGCAGTACGAGAGATACTCTCGTAAGAGAACCAAATAAATGTATTTCAAAAATATGGTAACATACCCATAAATAATAAGAATGAATAAACAGAATAAATGTAAGGCTTTTAAAAACAGTACCAAACTACACTGTATAAAAAAATAAAAAAGCCTTAAATTTAAGTACAATCAACAAGTCATTTCACCTTAAATTACATTAAACTGACTTAAATAAGTTGCATGTTGTATAATTTTAAAAATAAAGTAACTTATTTTGATGAGTTGAAGTCATGTAAAATCATATGTTGTCGATTTACAGATCATGTAGTTTTTTGTTAATACAAAAAAGTTGGTAGAGCCACCAAAAATAAAATGTACAAAATAACACAAAGTGAAATAATGTGAGGTGGCATTTTGGAGAAACGGAAGCAGCAGTAAATACACAATACTAACATGAACTAATGAAACATATGGAGTCTGACCGAGTCTAATCCACCAGCCGGAAACTGAAGTGTCCCCGGGGGCCGCCATTGGATAACAAGCCTTCACCTGCTGTTAGCATTCCATTGACTCCCATTCATTTTGGCGTCACTTTGACAGTGAATAACTTTACATCTGAGGCGTTTAAAGACTCCGTTTGTCCATTGTTTATTTCTAAAGAAACACGACAATGTACAAGGCTCCATTACCTTGCATCTTACGTTGTGGCCTCGTAGAAGCATTTTTTGTAAAAATATGCTAACGGTGACTCTCTGTCGCACAGTCGAGAAATTACCATATAGACAGAAGTAGAAGCTTGCGCGCAATCGGGGGACGTGGAGGCATAAAGTCAAGGGAGAAGCCGATAGAGAGTTGTAAAGGTGCTCTTGCTGCGAGCTCATGGACAGCTAATACTCACGATCTCCGGCTCTGTGAGATTGGGAAGGGAATGATTCAGATTCCTCTTGGCACAGCTACTAGAAGACGTACAACTGTCTGTCAGGTTGGTCACGTCACATCTCCATCATCAAGCTCAGTGTGAGCATGTGCAGTGCACTTGGCAATCAGGAAGTGAGTGCTTCTAATTAGGGATGGGACGAAATATCGTTTGACGAAATATCGCGATACAAAACGTGACGAAACGCATCGAGGTCGAAAAAAATGGATCGCGAAATAAAGATAGATGGCACTGCTGCATGATTTGCGTAGTATATAAATAATTTAGTGTATTATATGTGTGTCTGTATGATGGGGCAGACATACAGTCTATGGTGGCAGGCTGGCAGCACCATCTGCTGATCAAGCAGGGTAAAACTAAATGAAAAAAAAAAAGATATCCAGGGAACGGTGCGGTACGTCATAACGTCAAGAAAGCGCATGTTGCAACGAACAACACTGCAGTCTACAGCGAGCTAACAAATATTAGCATTAGCACCAACTGCCTTGCCCCCAAACAGCCGACCATGGAGTCAAATGAGGTCGAAATTGAGGACGCAACTTGCCGGTGTGTGTCTATGTGAGCGCGCGCCCGTGCGTGTCCTGAAAGAGATGCGAGACCCGGACTATACTGCGCGCATACATAGCGAGCGCACGGGAGAGAGCGCGAGAGACACTCGCAAGGTCTCTCGCTCTCCCTTTTTTTTTGCCGTGCGTGCGCGCGCTCTATGTTTGTGCGCGCAGTATGTTCTGTCTCGCACGCGCGTTATAGATTCCGGGAGATTTGAACTAATTTGCGGTCATCAGGGAGACGCTATCAATATGCGGGAGACTCCCGGAACTTCAAGGAGACTTGGGATGTCTGTTATATTATTTTCTTTTTTTTTCCTTTTTTGATATCGTATCGTGACGTATCGTATCGTGACCCTGGCATATCGAGGTGCATCGTATCGTGAGTTTAAGTGTATCGTCCCATCCCTACTTCTAATTGACTTCACTTTTCTCCGTTGAAGTCTATGGGGTCGCTGTGTCCATTTCTTTTACTGTCTATGAGTCTGACAGAAGTCTCAATAGCGTTCATGCTAGTCTTTCAAAATAAAAGCCTCGCATCATAAAATCATAGAATTATGTTTGTTGTTGTTTCTTTGAATGCAAACTCCACAACCCACTCTTTTGGAAGCAACTCCATATTTTGTTCATCTCACAACATTTACTTGAATGTGTTTGACATGAAAATGAAATGTTGCTCATAGTGACTTGACGTCTTACAACATATCTTCATGTGAGTTAAAAATCCTTATTTTATGTTTAAAGCTCTTCTCACTTTGGCCCTCATTTATCAAAAGTGCTTGCACCAAATTTCCAGCGTATGTCTGGTGTACACCCAAAACCACGGTGACTTTGAGATTTATCAATATGGACTTTGGCGTACGGCACGCTCAAATCCTACGCCAGCTCAGGAGGTGGTGTACATGTACGCACGTTTTGAGTTAGTGCGCAGAGCCAGCTCTCTCTATAAGCGAACTAAGTGGCTGCTTAGGGCCCCGCTGCCACTAGGGGGCCCCCTAACTACAGATGGTAGTCGCTGCGGTTTAAGCATAGACAGCAAAAGAAGGGTTTAAGTCAACAACCAACTGTCAAATCGTTGTTTTCCCTGAACTTTGAAATTTGACCGCAAAAATGAAATGAGTCTATCCATCGGGTGCAGAAAAAAGGAAAAAGAAGAAGGATGATGAGACAAGTGCAAGGTAAGGTAATTTTTAATAATGTAATTTAAGTTAAGGCGTGGTAACGTTATGCCAGGCGACTCAGGCCTAATATTAACGGACACGTCCTTAAACTGTTAGTTATTATTACTTTATCTTTACTTATTTAATTTGCAAGTTGATGTTTAGTCATTAATAGAGACAGAGTAACTAATGAAAAAAGTCGGTAGCTGTCCGTCGATTATGCTGAATCAACATTGCTTGCTTGCAGAAACGTTATGGTCCAGCCGTCAGGCCCAGCTCTGGGCTACAGACCGCGTAGAGACTGACCCAGCTCCTATGAATGCATTTTCTTCTTAACGGTTAACGTTACATGACCTACACTAGTTCTGGCAAAGAAAAAAACTTTGTCTCAATAGACACTTATTACAATAAAAATAATTTGATTATTAAACATTAGAGAGAAAGAAAGTAAAAAGGAAGAGAAAGTGCAATAATTTGACAGTCAAAATCAAAATGAAGTTTAAAATAAAGCGGTAAAATACAAGCTTTTTCTTCATTCAATATGTAATTAAATATTACTAATAAACATTCATCTAAATACTAATATGAAATATTTTATATATTGTTAAGCTAAAACACACTGTGTCCTCTCCGAAACATTGAATGATGATCGATACAAGATATCGAAAAGCAAAATGGATTTGTGGTAAATTTTAGGAAAGAATGTATTACTGTTTGTAATCATAAAAGGTGAAAAATGTCTCACTCCATGCTGTGAGGGTTTAAAATATGAACTTATGAAATAAGGGTTAATCAACCAATAATTAAATAATATCATTTAACCTTTGATTTCTTTTAACATTATTTTCTGCTCACTATGTAAACAACAAAATTTCAGTTTCTCAGGAGGAGCCATTCTTAAATATTTTGGTGGTCGTGGAGAAACAGCTCAGGAGGCTGACACCAGAGATGACACAAGTAAATATGTCCCACTGCCTTTCTTTTGAATAGTTTTTGTGTGCAACTTCAACATAGCTAATTGTCCTCTTGCCAATAATTTTTTTTATTTTATAATCACAATTCACTATGTTGTCTTATCTCAACAGCTGGAGGAGGTGACTCTGTTTCAGTAGAGCACAGCGAGCGGCATACCACAATGGATAATGTTGCTGGGAAGTTATCTATTTATTGTTAATGCTAAATTAATAATATTTATTCGTTTACAACAAATTGACCTTATGTATGATGTCGATATAATGATTAATACTAACACACTTAAAAACAAAGAAAACAACTTGGCCTAATCACAATGATGTTGATGTTTTTATTTCATGTCAGGCCCATCATTTTCATGCCACACTAAAGGTGATACAACATCTTCATCTCGACAGGTGTTTATCCCTGCTGGTTCCAGTGATACAGTTGGTAAGTTTAGTTTGTTCCCAGAATATGTTTCTGTCACAGGTCGGGATACCCACCCCCCCCCCCCCCCCCCCCCCCCCCCCCCCCCCCCCCCCAACACCCCCCCCCCCCCCACACCCCCACCCCCCCCCCCCCCCCCCAACACCCCAAACAAGGTATCAAGTATAGAAAGTATTTTATTGAATTAAAATTTCCTAACTAAAACTTGGTGTCTCTTCTTCCTGGCCACCAGGGGTGTACAATGGAGCAAGCACTGACAGTGGATACACACAGTCGTTCTTCTCACAGCCAGAGGCCAGTCAACGAGCCGATGCTTCTCAGGAGTTCACACGACAGTTCCTCCTCGGGCAGCCAAGAGTAAGTATTGGAGCAGATGCTGATCTGGAGTCCACACGACCGTTCCTCTTCGGGCAGCCAGGGGTAAGTATTGGAGCAGATGCTTATCTGGAATTCACACGACGGTCCCTCTCTGGGCGGCCAGGGGCAAGTAATGGAGCAGAGGCTTATCTGGAGTTCACACAGCAGTTCCTCCTCGGGCAGCCGGGGGTAAGCGATGGGGCAGGTGCTGATCTGGAGTTCACGACCGTTCCTCTTCGGGCAGCCAGGGGTAAGTATTGGAGCAGATGCTTATCTGGAATTCACACGACGGTTCCTCCTCGGACAGCCAGGGGTAAGTAATGGAGCAGATGCTGATCTGGAGTCCACACGACCGTTCCTCTTCGGGCAGCCAGGGGTAAGTAATGGAGCAGATGCTGATCTGGAGTCCACACGACCGTTCCTCTTCGGGCAGCCAGGGGTAAGTAATGGAGCAGATGCTGATCTGGAGTCCACACGACCGTTCCTCTTCGGGCAGCCAGGGGTAAGTAATGGAGCAGATGCTGATCTGGAGTCCACACGACCGTTCCTCTTCGGGCAGCCAGGGGTAAGTATTGGAGCAGATGCTTATCTGGAATTCACACAACAGTTCCTCCTTGGACAGCCAGGGGTAAGTATTGGAGCAGATGCTTATCTGGAATTCACACAACAGTTCCTCCTCGGACAGCCAGGGGTAAGTAATGGAGCAGATGCTTATCTGGGATTCACACGACGGTACCTCTCTGGGCAGCCAGGGGCAAGTAATGGAGCAGAGGCTTATCTGGAGTTCACGACCGTTCCTCTTCGGGCAGCCAGAGGTAAGTAATGGAGCAGATGAATCAAACAGCAGTGCATGAATATTTCACCATTCCTCTTTAAATCAACAGTAGACAATTACTCACGGCAGGGGCTTTCTTTGGTGTGAGAAGCTCAATGGGCAGATACTGGTTCTTCTTTAGAGCAGGAGAATCAAACAGCAATACATGAATGTTTCACAAATCCTCTTCAAGTCATCAGTATTCAAATACTCACGGGAGGGCTTTCTTCAGTGTGAGAAGCTCAATGCACAGATACTGGTTCTTAGTTAGAATAGGGGAATCAAACAGCAATGCATGAACATTTCACTAATCCTCTTCACACTGGACAGACTGGAGCTACAATCCTGTACGGTGCACACTCAACAAACAGTAAATGGTTACTTCTGACCCAGCACTCCAGGACAATTGAGTGTAACGGCTGGGAACACGGACAGACATAAGGTGACAATCCTCACACAGGTGCATACATCAATCACTTCAAATAGTAACAAGTGTTCACTTCACACTAAGCACTGCAACTCACACCAACTCGCAGTGAATAAGGTCTCCACTCGTTATCCCAGCCGACTCTCTCCTCCTGAGTTGATAAAACAGCACATCCAGATTGTATGGGAAGTGTACTACACACACACCACTGACAGTAAAGGTTTCTACAGCATCAGACATCAGATTTCAATCGGCTCCAAGGCAAACTCGCCAAACGTTTGTATACAGCACAAGCATTGAGTCAGATAATAAGGATTTCCGATGGCACTTAACTGTTTGATGAGGTAACATGAACCCACTCCCTCACTTCTCTGTTAATGTTGTCTCTCCTCCCCCATCCAGGTTGAATCGCCGTTTTTAGACTCCTGATCTGCCGTGGATCGCCCCTTCCTGCTCTATCCTTCCAGCTCTGCGTGCCTTCTTCACTCAAACATCCGCTTTTATGATCCCCCTCGTGAACGCCATGATTAAATCTCCGCCCACCTCACAGCTGCCGCTCGTTTCTCCCGTTTGCAGGATCCAGCCGAACTGTTTTTAATGGGGCAACCGGCGGGGTGTGACATTAAATTAGCTCCCCATGGAAACACCACCGAAATAATAGTTCCGCCCTTTGTCACCTGGTGACATCTCTACTTTTGTTATTAACTCAAATGTTATGTACACAAGTAGCTAAACATTTCCCATCTAATCTTCCCACAGCTCCAACTGCAACTGCTGATCGAAGCCAACCAACCTTTTCGGTTACTTGGATCCCTGCTCCACCACCAACTGATCCTGCTCAGTGGCCATCAAAACTGTCTGACCAAGTAAAGGATGACTTAGTTTACAGAGGTCCTGCAAAGGTAGACAGAGACTTTGAATTCCCCAGGTCCCATTTGCACAGAAGCTTTCACTACCATCACATGTTTCGAAACCTTGCAAATGGTGAGAAAGTTAAACGTGACTGGTTAACATACTCAAAGCAGAGGGATGCAGTCTACTGCTTTTGTTCCAAGTTGTTTTCGAGAAAGTCATCAAAGCTTGCCACAGAGGGTCAGAATGACTGGGTCAATATCAGTGCAATATTAAAGTCCCATGAAACCAGCCCAGATCATGTTAAACATTTGTTAGCATTGAAGGATTTAGAGTGTCGACTTAAAGCAGGAAAAACAATTGACGACACTGCGATAGCTCTCTTGCAAGCAGAGCAGAATCGCTGGAGAGAGGTACTCAAACGTTTGATCAGCATCATTCAATCGCTGGCTGAAAGAAACCTTGCTCTCAGAGAATCAGAAGATACCATCAACAGTCCGAACAATGGCAATTTTCTGAAAGAGGTAGAACTTCTTGCAAAGTATGATCCGGTTTTCAATGCCCACGTCAGACGCATCAGCTCTGGTGAAAATCACACTACCTACTTGGGAAAAATTATCCAAAATGAACTCATTGCTTGTATTAGTGGGAAAATACTTAGCACTATGGTGGCAGAAATAAAACAGTCAAAGTATTTTGCTATAATTTTAGACTGCACCCCAGACCTAAGTCACCAGGAACAAATGTCAGTTGTTGTCAGAATTGTCACCACGTCAACACCCCCAGAGATTAAAGAGCACTTTCTGGGTTTCCTACCTGCTCCAGAGTCCACTGGCCTTGGCCTATCTTCATTGATTTTGAACAAGCTGGAGGAGCTGGGCATCCGTTTTCAAGACTGCAGGGGTCAGTCATATGATAATGGCTCCAACATGAAGGGGGAAAATAAAGGAGTGCAGGCCAGGCTTCTTGAAAGAAATGCTTGTGCTCTCTATGTTCCATGTGGAACACACACCCTTAATCTAATGGTTGCAGATTCAGCAAAGCAGTCAGTAGATGCCATCAGCACTTGTTCTCTGCTGCTCCTCAGAGGTGGGCCATTCTTAAGAAGCATGTCCAGATCACGCTGAAGTCATGGAGTAAGACAAGTTCAGAGAGTAAAGTCAACAGCATTGAGCCTTTAAGGTACCAAACTGATAACGTCAGAGAGGCCTTGACTAAAGTCAGAGACCAAACAAATGATGCTGCTGCAAGAATTGAGGCCCAGTCATTGGCAGAAGAAATAGGGTCATTCAGATTTCAAATCTGTAAAGTTTGATATCCTATCCAAAATCAACATTACCAGTAAACTCCTGCAATCTGCCAACATGCAGCTTGATGTTGCTGTCAATCTAATTGACAAAACAAAACAATCTCTGTTGAACTACAGGGACACCGGTTTCTCTGATGCCCTGTCAAATGCTAGAGAATCATGTGAGAACATGAATGTTGAGGCAGTGCTGGCACAGAAGAGGATTCGAAGCTCAAAAAGGCAGTTTAGCTACGAGGCAGCAGATGAGACTGTGAATGATGCAGTAAAAATAATGGAGGTAACATTCTTTAATGTTGTTGTTGACACTGCCATCCAGTCACTGGAAGATGGCTTCAAGTCACTAAAGAATGTAAGAGATAAATTCAGTGTTTTGCTCAGTTTCACTGACATGGATGACGAGGCACTCAGAGAGCACTGTGAGCTACTTGGCAACACACTGACTGATGGGGAGGAGACTGACCTTGACTGGCAAGAACCGACCGCAGAAATCCAGAGTCTTGCAGTTCCAAACTAACCACACTGTAAAAAAAAAATTGTTCACTCAACTTACATTTTTTAGTTATTTTTTTGCTTTGACTCAGTTAAGTTATATTGACTTAATCTACTAAGTATGTTCAACTTAAAAAGTTTAGTTGACATAGTTAAATAGTTGAGCCAACAACCCAGACAACAAATTAGGTCTTGCCGACGTCGGGGCGCGTGTGTCTGTCCGACATAAAGTGCCTCGGTAAGATGTCTTATGGAGATCGGTAGCTAATCGGCAAGATATTGGGAAGACGTTGGCATTAGAATGATCGCCGACCGTGAGCCAACGTAAACCCGACATGATCGCCGACCGTGAGCCAACATAAACCCGAGATAATTATTATGACCTATGCTGCGCGATCCCACTGGAGCGAGGAAAGCATTCGGTCGCCTCGCTCCCAGTGACTTAACAGCACCGAAACAGCTGATTTTCGGCTGCATTGCTGGAAACGCCACAGCTCGCTTGAAAACTAGCTGTTTCAGTGTTAAGTCAAAGGGAGCGAGGCGTCTGAATGCCTTTCGCCGCTCTAGTAGGATCCCACCGTTATCTCTTATTGATTTGTTTAGGCTAACTGCTGTCAGATTGTGTTCCAAGGACACACGTTTCCTATTGTGTATAAACAACACTCAATAACAATTTATGTGATGTTAATCATCAAATTTCTTCCCTAACAATTTGACTATTAAAAGTAAATTGAATTGAAAGTTAAATTTAAAGTGAATTGAAAGTTAAATTTAAAGTAAGTGATTGTTTATGTGTTATTACCTGGGAAATGTCAGTCTAACAGAAAAAAATAATAAATCAGTGATTTTAAAATTAAGTTGGATGGTCATGCAAATTAGGCTACAGAAGTTTTCCGGGAGAAATAACAAAACAGGAGAGCACTGGGAGATTACCTTGAAAATTTATTTTTTACTTTGTTTTTGTAAAAGCAGTATCATTTATTTTAACACTCCACAAATCACACATAGAAAATTACAACAAAAATAAGAAATTCCTCCAAAATAGTTAGTCAGTTTAAAAGAAAAATCAGTCCAATCAATTATTTCACTTAAGATGCTTGCTGATGCTTAAGATCCTTTGCCGTCCCCCAGTCCTGTCCCTGCTCAGCCGCAGCCAGATCCTCACGGTCATCTCTACGTCAGCCTCAGTGGAATTTTGTTGGGCAGGATTTCTTAAAACAGCACCTAAACAAAAAAATAAAGCAACGGGGGGGGGGGGGGGGGGGGGGGTTTATTTTACAATAAAACAGTTTTATTTACAATAAAACTGTAAGAGAGAAACTTACAGTTTTATTTTACAATAAAACTGTAAGAGAGAGAGAGAGAGAGAGAGAGAGAGAGAGAGAGAGAGAGAGAGAGAGAGAGAGAGAGAGAGGAGAGAGAGAGAGAGAGAGAGTGAGTACAGTAGGCAGCCAGCTATTCTAGTGACTACTCTGTCTCAGCCTCTAGCCTACCGTAACACAGAGTAAGGCTGGTGACACACTGGCTGCGTGGCGTAAGCGTCTCAGCTGCGTGGAGTGTCCGTTTTTAAACAATTGAGTCCTAGTGTCCACTACAGAGGTCATAGCATAACATGCATAAAATATCTTTTTTTTCTCATTTGTTTCTTATGCTCTTAACAATGTGATTACGTGAAAAAAAAAATCTAAAAACTTACTTGAAAAAAAACTTTCTGGGCCTCAGGAGGATATAAAAAGGTTACGTAGGTCCCACATCAGGTTATATAGGCTCTTTAAAGCTACACAAAATTTGTAGATGTTATTGAAATAAACAGACAGCCCACTTTATTTTTCGGACTTTGAAATATGTGTGATAACATTTGAAATTGTTGTAGTAAAGGCAAGAGCAACACACCGCTAATCCAAATGTAGACTGGTCTGTCGGCGCTCCACATGCCACTCAGCTGACACGCAACAGAAACGCCACGCTCACGCCATGCAGCCAGTGTGTCACCGGCCTAAGAGGTACAGACACATAGAACCAGTGTTGGGAAAGTTCATTTTCTACATGAACTAGTTCAAAGTTCTTTTTTTTAGTTCATAGTCCATATGTTGCTGCGAGCTTCTTTTTTTATTATTATTGCCACAGCCCATATAGCTACAACCACAGACAGCAATTATTTTATCAACTGGCAAAGTTTGCACAGAAATGTAAGATTTTTCCCATCCTCACCGACCTTGTCATAAAACTCGTTTAAATGATCATCATACGCCTCCTCGCTCGCTGCTTTGTCGACTACATGCTGCTTTTTGTTTTGATGACGCATGCGGCGGTGCGTGCGACACTGGTGGCTGATGTTGCCAGATTGGGTGTTTTTTTCGCTACATATTAAGGCCTGTTTACGGTGTGTTTTAGCCGGGTTTTCGGCTGGAAGGCTCTATAGAAATCTGGCACCCTATTGAACGAAGTTAAACTGAGAGAGCGTGCGTTCACAGACACCAGAATGAACGCGTTCACAGTTCACCAGGCAGTAATTCAGTACGTTCAGTTCACGTTCGCCCAAAATATGAACGAGTTCATGCACAACACTGCATAGAACACATCATACACTAAAATATGTCTTACTTTGAGGGGTCCTGTGTGAAAGGCCTGGACTGAGGGGTTTCACGACACTGCGGCATGTTTGTGTTCACAGACACCTAAAACACAAAGATTAAAAAGGTTAAAACAAAGATTAATGATTATTTCAGGTAATCAGTGTCAGATCATATCGGATTCAGTCAGAATGACCGTATGAATGAGGGCAGCCTTTTTGCACTCTGCACAGCCTAGCCTACACCAAAGAACCAGCCTCAACTGTACTAGAGAGAGACAGACAGACAGACAGACAGACAGACAGACAGAGACTTCCTACCCAAATTACAAACATGCTGTTATTTAAGCAATATCGCTCAAGTAGGAGAGTGATAAAGATCTATATCATCAGGCTGTGATTAGACCAGAGGCACAGGCCTAAATGACTAACCTTAAAACAAGAGATGCTAGGAAACAACTCTGGAGGCAGTAGGGCGAAGTAAAATTGAATAAATTAAAGAAAGAACATAAATATGTTACTCGCAATTGTTGACACAATATTACAGTACAGTCATAACCAAATGTTGAGAATTATGTTATTATATGAATATCTAAGACAAATCAAAAGTCAAACTCCAAGAATTTGCCAGGCAGTTAAAAAAAAAATCTTAGGATGCCAATAATCAGGGGAAAGTTATTACATACGTGTGTATCGATATATTACATTACTTTGTCTTACTGTCTAGTGGCTGCGCGCTTGTACTAAACTGAGCTCTTTGATTGACAGCTGGACTACTTTTAACGTTACCATAGAAACACACAACAAAAGAGCTGCCTTTAATTTTAAGCATGTCACTTAGACAAAATCATTAAACATGCTTTCAGAGTGTAATATTATAAAAGGACAGATGTCATTTTTGTGTGGAAAAAAAAAATCAGTCCATCATT
>JAZAVI010000332.1:0-90000 GCA_036326025.1 Chrosomus eos | reverse complement strand
CCTGAAAAGTTCCTATCCGGATCAGATTGATCCAGTCCGATGTTGCTTTGAAAAACTGGCTCAATCACGGATCGCAAAAAAAAAGGATTACTAAATCCGGATAAATTTTATCCGAATTATCCGAAAAAATACACCTTTTGAAAAACCGGGCCCTGCTGTGTCCACCCGAGTCCTTCCAAGTTATCCAAGCTATCCCAAGTAAGCTGTTCTTATTTAACCCCTCCACCCGGGTCCCACTCGACCCGCTCCGAGCGGGCCTCGAACCCGGGTCTCCGGCATGAGTCAGGCGCTCTAACAAGGAGGCTAAAGACTGCAGCCTCTAGCATCTGTCGCTAGAGCGCCTATTGAGATCAGAGGAGTGAGGTTTACTCGCACAGCAACTACTAGCTGGCCTCCGTTACACTCACCCCCCTAAACCTCACTCCCATCCGGGTCACGGCACCAATGTAACCCCTCCACCCGGGTCCCACTCGACCCGCTCCGAGCGGGCCTCGAACCCGGGTCTCCGGCATGAGAGTCAGGCGCTCTAACAAGGAGGCTAAAGACTGCAGCCTCTAGCATCTGTCGCTAGAGCGCCTATTGAGATCAGAGGAGTGAGGTTTACTCGCACAGCAACTACTAGCTGGCCTCCGTTACACTCACCCCCCTAAACCTCACTCCCATCCGGGTCACGGCACCAATGTAACCCCTCCACCCGGGTCCCACTCGACCCGCTCCGAGCGGGCCTCTAACCCGGGTCTCCGGCATGAGAGTCAGGCGCTCTAACAAGGAGGCTAAAGACTGCAGCCTCTAGCATCTGTCGCTAGAGCGCCTATTGAGATCAGAGGAGTGAGGTTTACTCGCACAGCAACTACTAGCTGGCCTCCGTTACACTTAGTTATTTGTTTTTCTCCCATTGTGGAGTTATTTTATTTCTCTCCTGTTATGATTTTGCTCTTTCTGAGAAGAACTTTTGTTGGATTTTTATTGACTTGCAAAGAACCTTTTTTTTTTTTTATAAATCTTTGCCTTTAAAGAGTATTGCCTTGAGTGTTTCGTTTGGGTCCAACATAACCTCCTGTGTGGCTAGGTGGTAGAACACTCAACTCTCCACATCTGAAACCCGAGTTCAAGCCCAGCTTGTGACACCTTTAGGTCTTTCCATTGAGAATTTTCCACTGAGGTCTTTCCACTTTCCACTGCACACTACCAGTGACAGTAGCCTCTACAGAAAGGAGTTTCTCAAAGCTGAAGCTTGTAAAAACATACCTAAGGTCCTCCATGGCACAAGAACGCCTCGGTGGTCTGTCAATCATCAGTGTCAACCACCAGGTTGGAAGCAAGATGTCCTATGATGACATTATAGAGGACTTTGCATCTCTAAAAGCAAGAAGACACACATTCTAAGAGAAAAAGTCATTAGAAGGAACAGGGAATAAAAAGCAAATTAGGTGAAGTAAAATTTTGCGTTTTGGGGGGGGGGGGGGGGGGGGGGGGATGTTAGAATGTTTTGAAGCATCGGAAATACATTTTGGTCATAAAATAACAAACTACGACTTTATTCAGCATTGTATTGTCTTCCGGTTCTGTTGTCGATCCGGGTTCAGGAGTCCGCAGTGACGCTTCTGACGTGTATCTGGTGCGACCGTGTATTCGGGTTCAAATAGATATGTCTGGGCAAAAAATGCAAGTCTTACTCTGTGTCGAAATCCTTAGACATGTTTGCGAAGATTGTTTTGTTTACAGCGTGCGTCTCCCTCAGACTGTAAACGAAGCTCGGGCGCAGCAGATAATACGTCAGCAGTGTCTTGCATTAGCAGCGTCACTACGGACTCGTGAACGTGGATTGACAACAGAACCAGAAGACAATACAATGCTGAATAAAGTCATAGTTTTTGTTATTTTTGGACCAAAATGTGTTTTCGATGCTTCAAAACATTTTAACTATGACACTGTGACACAATGACACTGATGTCCCATGGACTACTTTGATGATGTCTTTATTGCCTTTCTGGACAAGGACAGTACCGTACATACGTTTTTAATGGAGGGACAGAAAACTCTCGGACTAAATCTAAAATATCTTAAACTGTGTTCTGAAGATGGGCTTGGAACGACATGAGGGTGAGTCATTAATGACATAATCTTCATTTTTGGGTGAACTAACACTCTAAGTACTGGGTAATATTAAGTAACTACATGTACTTACATGTATTAGGATTTGGTTTAGGGTTAGTTACATGCAATTATCCATAATTTACTGTTATTACTATAGTAACTACATGTAACGTGTAACAATGCCACTGTAAAATGTTTTTTTTTTACTGTAAAATGTAAAAATTGTTACCTAGAGTTTTTATTAGATTTATGTATATTTTATTACTAAATATTTTATATGCACATTTGGCTAATGATTGTTTGCTGAAATAGTGTTTTTGTAGTTGGAATATATATAAAAAAAAATACCAACTCAAACTAGAATCTTTTGTAGAATTTGTAATCTCTTTGATACATCAATACAATAATGCTTAAATCACTTGAGAAGGAAGCAAAGAAATTACTGGTCTAACTTCTCCCTCTTTTTAAAGTGTGGAACAGGGAAAAGAAGTTCAAATATCGAGACCCCAGCAACACCTGTAGTATATGCAACAACGTTTTTAGGGTTAGGTGGTGCGCACGGACTGGGTTCAGTAATGAAAGGCTTTCAATGACCAAAAAATAATTCAGAATGACAAAATAATTAAAATGACATTATTATTATTATTATTTAAAAGAATAATAATGACATTCTTCTTCTAAATAACAATAAGCGGCATTATTAATAAAAAAATAATAATAAGATCTTCAGTGCTGAGACGCGCCTCTTTGTGACGATCTATAGATCAGGGGCCGTATTCACAAAGAATTTTATCTTACCACTAGGAGTACTCCTAAATCGCACTAAAATATTTTAGCTAGGAGTTTTCTCTTAAAAGTTATTCACAACGCCTTTCAGACCTACTCTTAGTAAGGAAAAATGACAACTCCTAAACTAAGAGTGAGTCTTCGTTGCTATGGATGACCTCAATTCTCATGCACGAGCTTCCTCACAATGATCACGGTGATTGGTTGTTAGATGACAGGGCCATCATGCGGAACATAACCGGAACATAACACGCAACACATCATGGAATTACGACATCTAAATATGTCTGTGTCCTACACAAAATAATAATAGTAATGTCATCGAAATGCAAATCATATTTTTGCAGGCCCCAGTGAAGTGTAATTCTAAAAAGGCAGAGAGAGAGAAAAAAAGTCGTGAATTAAATTAAATTAAATCAAAGTAGCCTAATACCCTAATGAAAACAGCCACTTGCCTAATAATGAAAAACGACGCTTGCATTAACTCTTTGCATTAACACATTAATTGACATCATATTAGCCTAAGTAGAATACTTAAAGCAAGGATATGTTGGTCCTATTGAAGTAATGTAAAAGTTGAATGACGGTGTATTATGAACTCGCCAAAACGGAGAAGTAAGCCATAACGCAGGATAACGCAGGATCAGTTATGGTGTGTTCATACCGAACGCGAATAGAGCGTCAAATAGGCTACGCGTCTAGTTAGACGCTTGAACACTCGCTCGAGTTCAAATTTTTCAACTTGCGCGGAAGACATTCGGGCCAAACGCGTTGCCCAATTCACGTCATTCGCAACGCCCGGCGCGAATGATGCGTCTATTCACGTCTTTGCATTGTGACTTTGTATGTAATCTACTCGCGCAAATAATTAAATTCGCATTCGGTGTGGACACACCATTACTGCTGCTGGCCCAGTTGGTGCTGGAAAAAAAAAACATAATAAAAGGGAAATTCGGCACAGGGATATCATCAAGCAAAACTAAGCGTGAGAATGGGAGAGGATTTGTTTGCAGATCAATGCAGCATTCCCGCTTGTGTCGCGGACCCCGGACGACTGCGAGAGGCAGTGGTGTGCGCTACAATCCTTTGTGAATAGGTCTTAGTGAGTTAGGAGTCCTCCCGACTTCTTTTAAAGGGATACTCCACTTTTTTTGGAAATAGGCTCATTTTACAACTCCCCCAGAGTTAAACAGTTGAGTTTTACCGTTTTTACCGTTTACCGTATATTTTTTTCCTACTATGGAAGTCAATGAGACCAGAAACTGTCTGGTAACTGATATTCTTCTAAATATCAGAAAATCGGCTGAATGGATTCAAAAACGGTAAAAACTCAACTGTTTAACTCTGGGGGAGTTGTAAAATGAGCCTATTTCCAAAAAAAGTGGAGTATCCCTTTAAGCTGTCCCAGACTTAGGTGCTACTTTTAGGGCTAAAATGCTTCGTGAATTACTCTTAGTGAAAAAAATTAGGAGTCCTAAAGTTAGGAGTGACACGCCCATTATTTTTAGGAGTTGCTCCTAAATTCGCCGGTTAGGAGATACTTTTAGCCTTTAAATTCTTTGTGAATACGGCCCCCCCTGACCACTTTTTTTTCACCTACAATAAACAAGAAAACTCATGCTTAATTTGATCACTATTGGTTTATATTAAGCAATAAAACATTCTGATCTGCAAGAGTGCGCTTCTCAACCCACACACTATTAACAAAACTCGTAATATAGGTTGAATTAATCCCACTATAATCCACTTTAACCATTAATCCCACTCTTTAAACTCCCAAATTAAACAATTTTGTCAAGGGCAGGTATTGCGTACACCTAGATTTCAAAGGTACGCACAGCTTCATAAATCAGGCGGTGAGAGGAGTGTAAGCATAATCTTACGCCAACATATACGCCCTTTTCTACACAAGAATGATAAATGAGGGCCAATGAGTGCAGTCGTACGGCTTTTCTCCAGAGTGAATGTGCAGATGATAACTGAGACCGGATGCTTGAGAAAAACTCTTTCCACACTGAGTGCAGTCGTACGGATTATATATATATTTTTCGCATTTCACAGCAACACTAGTTCATTAGTTAACTAACTACACATTTACTTTATGTGAATCTAACAAAACATTTGCTCACTGTGACACAGAACAATGCTTTCTAATATGTCTCACTAGACTTCTTGAATGGGTGAAACTCTTCTCACACTGAGTACAGTCGTACGACTTCTCTCCAGTATGAACTCGCTCGTGTTCTTTCAGGTGTCCAGACCGAGTGAAACTCTTGTCACAATATGAGCACTTGTAAGGTTTTTCTCCAGTATGAATTCTTTGGTGCAGTTTCAGATATTCAGCTCGAGTAAAGCTCTTCCCACAGTCAAAGCACACATGATCTCTCACTTCATTATGTGTTGTCTGGTGCAGTTTAAAACTTTTCAGCCGTGAAAAACTCTTTCCACAGAGAGAACACACATAAGGCTTCTCACCTGAATGAACTTTCAGGTGATCTTTTAGATGTGCTGATGAAATAAAATCTTTACCACACTGATCACAGTTAAATGGTTTTTCTCCAGAGTGAATGCGCAGATGATTACTGAGAGTTGATGCTTGAGAAAAACTCTTTCCACACTGAGTGCATGTATACGGTTTCTCTCCAGTGTGAATTATCATGTGTATGTTAAGGCCTCCTTTCCGTGAGAAACTCTTTCCACACTGAGTGCAGGCGTGCGTCTTTTTAGCGTTTGTTCTTTGAATTGTAAAGTTACGATGTTCCTCCTCCACTTCATTCAGTTCTTGTCTTTGCTCTTTCACTCTCACCTGGACTAAAATACACAGAAATACAGTTAGAATCAGTTAAAGTGAACCCTTATTTACTAGCAGAAAGCAACAGAGATCAGATCTTTCGCTTTTTGTTCTGTCATTCACTTGTTAATATAGTAAAAATATGTTTGACAACTGATATATACAAGGTTATTATCATTTGGATGCATTAATCAGCATTTATCATCCATATACTGCTTATTAATTATTATTATTATGAATTATTACTAATTCACATCTATCAAACCGTCAACAATGAAGAATCAAGAATGGACACCAACCTATTTGTTCCTCAGTATCTTCATGTTTTATTCTGGATGGTTCAGGATCACTCATGTCTTCAATCTCCTCTTTAATAAACTCCATCTTTAACAGTCACACAGATTTCAGCTGCTACTCCTGGAGTTTGTCCTTCTCTTGTAGGATGATGGGAATATTCCCAGTATTTACTGGTGAATTGTTGTGGGAGGGGCTTCACTGCAGGTGTGAACTGTGATCACTGTGTTTTTATCCAATCTGCATTTAAAAATAAACAGGGCCATCATGTTTAACTGAGCTGCTGAAAACCCTCTTTGTCTCCAAAATTTCCCTGTTTTCAGCTCATTCATTATGGTGATGTCTGAGCAGTACAACTGCTGTACAAGGGAAGTAACCACAAGATAATTAACTGAGTGACTAAGCCATGCAAAGTTTATTAGAAAGAGAAACCAGAATTAGACCAATAAATAAAAACATTTTAAATATATATATATATATATTTAAAGTTTGTTGTTTTGCACAGCAGATAACTCCAGATTTCGTGTTTCAGAGTTAAACAAAAATAATAATTGTAATGACTACAGAAAAATAGGTTGTCAACTTTTTTTTTGTCTTGCAGATTTCATCTAGCAACACAGATGAACCACATCTGCAGTTTATTGACAGACACACAATAAGACACACTGTCTTTCAGCTTAAGGAAGGATGTATGATCAAAGACACATTAATTACCGTCCTCCCTAACAATAATTGCAATGCATCTAATACATTGATATACATATACACTTTAACATCAAAATGAAAGCTACAAAGATTTACTAGACTAAACGACATTTCCACACTCAATCCACAAAAAAAAAATATATATATATATGTGGAGAATTTTATTAACAGGGAAAACCGCGCGGATGCGGCAAAACAAAACCGTGCGTTAATAAACCTAAAAAAAAAATAATCGAACTGTTGGCAGAAAAGCGCATACATAAACTTGTTCCGTTTTTTTAAAACTTCCATAATTAACATAACCCTAAAACTTAACATAATACAGCCTATTTTCACTCTTTAACGCCGAGACCTACCTGACTCTCTCCAGTCACGGACTGTTCTGACTGAGCGCGCGCGTGCGACCGGTCCATTACAAATGACGTCACTCACAGTCACAAACGTCATGAACGAACTCAAAATATTACTCATAAACAAAAATATATATTTTTCTTCTGTCGTACACAACAAAATAAAGATGACATACATTATGCAAAATATTATTTTGCAAAAAAAAACAAACAACATTTTAAGCATTGTTTCAGAATCGGAACAGTTACAAAAAAAACTCAACACTAAAAATACATTATTTGCACACACACTTGCAACTTACTACAGCAGTTTAATGGCATTTTATACCATCTTAAAATCAAGAAAACAATCAACTCTATTTTTCAGTATGTTTAACATTTTACAGCTTTTATTATTTTCTAACTACAGCAAATGGTTCTTGAACAATCAGAAAATAATATAGTTAACATTGGTTAAGTATAAATTACATGAATATGTCTTATTCAAGCAGATTTTGCAAAACAGAGAAAAAATACAAATACTTATTGACACTAAATTAGGTCAGTCACATTCATATATATAGCGCTTTTAAAAATATAGATTGTTTCAAAGCAGCTTTACAGTGATAATAGGAAATTACAGTAACAGAGATTATTTTGGCTTTACAGCAGCTCTAGAATAAAGTTATTGTCCAGCTATAGTTTTCTCACTAGTTCTCAACTGGGACATTTTACCATGGTCATCACACACACACACACACACACACACACACACACACACACACACACACACACACACACACACACACACACACACACACACACACACACACACACACACACACACACACACACACACACACACACACATAAAATTAGTCTATAAAAAGGATCAATTTGGTTTTGAGAACCAAATAAATGTATTTCACAAATATGGTAACATACCCATAAATAATAAGAATGAATAAACAGAATAAATGTAAGGCTTTTAAAAAACAGTACCAAACTATAAAATAAATAAAATAAAACAGCATTAAATTTAAGTACAATCAACAAGTAATTTCAACTTAAATTACATTAAACTGACTTAAATAAGTTGCATGTTGTATAATTTTAAAAATAAAGTGACTTATTTGATGAGTTGAAGTCATGTAAAATCATATGTTGTCGATTTACAGATCATGTAGTTTTTTGTTAATATAAAAAAGTTGGTAGAGCCACCAAAAATAAAATGTACAAAATAACACAAAGTGAAATAATGTGAGGTGGCATTCTGGAGAAACGGAAGCAACAGTAAATACACAATACTAACATGAACTAGGCTGCGTTCCAGTCCAAAATTGACATGCCCTTCACTCGCTAACTTCCCTCGGTCTCGTTCACTCGGATGTACGTCATTGCTTACGTTGCACGAGTGCCCACTACTGGCGGAAACTGCAATGGGCTGAACTGAAACGTCCTAAGCCCTTGATCACTTGGAATCAGCTATGGAGTTGATTTATTATTTTAAAAAATGTTCACTTTAAGAATTTGTTTAATGCAGCATTCAAATGTATATAGTGTGTTTGGGTTGTTTTACATTAAAAAAAATATAATTAATATATCATAGAGTTGTTTGTTGTGGTTATGATTAGACGAGATCTGTGGTGACGTCACAATCGTACTGCATTGTGGGCCATATGGTGCTTGAAGTGTACATATGAAGTAGACTCGCTCCCTCGGTCTAAATCGAGGGAACAAGTGTCTGTCCATATAAACTTCCCTCGTCCACTTCACGAAGTGGAACGCACTTCAAAATGGCGGCAGGGATTCCCCGAGGGGAAGTGCTTAGGGAAGTTCGCAAGTGCGTGTCTTAAAGTGGACTGGAACGCAGCCCTAATGAAACATATGGAGTCTAAGCCGAGTCTAATCCACCAGCCGGAAACTGAAGTCTCCCCGGGGGCGAGAGGCATCCAGCTGCAGCCACGCAGACTCAATAGGGGCTGGCTGCAGACTACGGGGCGAGTGGAGCTCCATTCAAAAGCGGAAATACGTCACCTCCACTGCGCCGGAGCGCATATTACGTCACCTAAACTGCGACGAACGCATATATACGTCACCTCCACTGCGAGTCTGCGACCGAGCGCGCATATGAATGAATATTTTTTTTTTTTAAACGAGCGCATACTGTATATACGTGACCTCACCTAATCTTCACACAAAATATCAAAGCAGTACACTAAACTTTTACGGTTTATGACTTTTAAATATAATATTACAGTAAAAATAATTTCAGAATTTTCTATTTAAAGCTAAATAACATGTACAAATCAACCAATGTAAAATAATGAAGAAATTTCCACAATTTAAGTTAATTGTTTTTATGTACAAAAAAAAAAACAAAAAAAAATAAAATAATAATCTTACATTTTTACAACACAATAACTGCAAGGGACCATACTGTAAAAAAAAAATAATTATTATTATCAGAATTTTGTATTTAAAGCAAAATAACGTACAAATCAACCACAGTAAAATAATGGAGAATAATTTCCAGTTAACTGAATTTTTTAATATAGATTAGATAGATAGATAGATAGATAGATAGATAGATAGATAGATAGATAGATAGATAGATAGATAGATAGATAGATAGATAGATAGATAGATAGATAGATAGATAGATAGATAGATAGATAGATAGATAGACAACACACTTGAATTACAAAAAAGTTACCAAAATTGTTACATCAAAGACACATTGCGCACGCACACACATTTCACTGTTCAAGACCTCCATCATCCAAAAAGCAATCCCAGCTACAGTAGCCAGGGTTGTCATCTGAGGAGTAAAACCCCTTGGTAGCCAGCCCCACAAAATTTCCCTGGTAGCCAGCCCCACAGTCTTTGTAAAGCTGGCTGCATTGTAGCCGTCTGCATATAGAGATGGTGTACGGCTTTCTGTACATTTGACGGTGTGTCTCTGAAAGTCTTTTCCAATTCACAATACCTATTCAATTTCAAAACACAATGAAAGTCACAATTCAGACAATAAATGAACAAGTCTTTAACTGCCAAAAGTTTCATGTTAGGGAAATGGAAGAGGGTGATATCAATCTAGCCTATTTGTTATTTGTCACAAAAAAACAAGATCGGGCAACCACACTTATTGAACTCACTACCAAGCAAGTGTGCCTCCTGCTGAAAATGCTCCTGGCTGACAATGTGTTAAATCTCTGGCATGTCAGAGCCAGTCTCAGGATTGCAGAGCAGCCGTCTTGTAGAACTGCGAAGACAAGGATCCTCTGGAGAATGTCATCGGGTAACTGTAGATATGAAACAAGATTTAATATAGAGTCAATGCAAGCCATTTCATCAACATTAAAGTGATTATGAACACATACCTGCAAAATGTCAGTGGCCACAGCCCCATCCTGTGAAACCCTTATAATCTTTGATGGGATCGTAGGTACAGTACCTTTAAAAAAAAAAGGAAAACAAAGAAAAACACAGTTTAAGAAAAAGCTGCATATTAATACATGCTACTTTCACTACTTTTTACTGAAATATTACCAAAGTGCTGTATCTCCTTTTCCTAAGGAAAAAAAAAAACTGCTTTCCCTTTCCATGTCCACTCTTCTTATAACTGTCCTTGAACAGTGGGGGCAGTGGTAATGCCCCACAGCACGGCATGGTAATCTGCATCTGTTTAAAATTTGCCCTGAAACAAAAAGGTAAAACAACAAAATAATAGAACAAAAAAAAAAAAAAAATAGGACAAATAGAAACGTGTAAAAAGCCTTTGACTTTTAGGGTGGCAATATACCTTCAAAATGTAAAGGTTGCTGCATGTTTTAAGCTAATCCTAGCTCCGAAAGTGAGTGAGAAAACGAGAATGAAAACAGTCGGGGAAGTCACCTGTGGGAGATAAAAAAATCCGTCCCCTCAGTTTATAAACTGTGTTCACGAATTCTTAAACTGTTCCCTCGGTTTAACTAATCGTGCACACGGATTAATAAATTCCTAATCCGCGCACTCAGATTTGCAAACCGTGTAACGTTACCGTACAAAGCAGGTTAATTGTTTTAACTGAAAATGCATAACGTTAAATTCTCTTCACATTTGCACTTCTCAATAAAATCAAACAATCATCACTAAACAGAATTAAACAATAAATACAAACATACATGTCACACCAACACTCAAATGTTATCTATATGTGGTCTCGCACCATGAATATAATGCTCAATATGGAGATTTGCGTTCGTCCATCTCTTAACTAAAAAAATGTAAAACATTTAAATTAACAAGCAATCAATATAATACTCACATCTGTACACTCTACAAATAGTACATTTAAAAAAATCATTAATACCTGAATAGAAGGGGAGAAAATCGCTGATGTTTCCCCACTGCGAAGTATGGAATGTAAAAAACCCCGCGAATTTACTCCGCCCCGCCCCCGCGAAGTGGAGGTGACGTATTTCCTGTTTGAGAGTGGAGCTCCAGTCGCCCACAGTCTGCAGCCAGACCCTTCTCCGCAGACTCACTTCTTGCTAGACACCAGTGGATGGACAGCAGACGTCATTTCCGTATCGTCATTCACTTTTCAAATTGATGTAATTTCCGTATCATCATTCACTTTTCAAATTTGACGCGCCATGCAGATGTCAGCGGTAAGAAAAAATAATAAACTGTCGATGATTTATAGGTCTGGACCTGTTCATGGAACTGGAACTGTTCATGTCTTATTTTCTCTTGAAATGGGGACTTCCCCACAACCTTACGGGCCTGACTGTGGCATCTTCATTCTGATGGTCAGATTTGACTAGATTGTGTAATTTCCAATAAATATTGCAAAACCATGAAGTGATTTTTTTTATCTGGATTGTTTGGTAAATTGTCTGATCATGTGAATCTACGTATATTTTAAAAACATAAGTGGTTACATTTAAAAAAAGAAGATTTGAATATCCATATGGGCAAGGCAAAAAAACTGTGGTCAATTAACATGTACAAGTCTGTTGTATTGACAAAACTTTATAGTCCATTGATCTAGGCTGAATTTAAGTCACAAAAAAATAGTGATATGATCTGAACTAGGGCTGCACGTTTTCAAGTTTTTCATTAACCGTTAACCGATGCCCTTAGCGGTTAATAGGCCCTACTCGGTTAACCATAATGTGCGCGCCGCAACCCAGAGATACAGACACACGAGAAAGGGGTAGTTCATTTTTAACACCTTTAATAACTGCACAAAACATCTTTAACTTTTAGGTGGCAAAATATTGTTTTAGGCTACCTAATTCCCGTGAATTACACTGCACAAACCAAAAGTACTAGGCTACTGCCGAATGAAGAAGTGTTAGTTCTCCCCAGAACATAAAATATTATGTTCGTAGAAGCAGTTTTTGTAAAAATATGCTAACGGTGACTCTGTCGCACAATAGAGAAATTACCGTAAAGACAGAAGTAGAAGCTTGCGCGTGTCAGGGTTGTTGGTGCAGGTAGCTGAAGACGAGGACACCGGATCTGAGATATAGTTGATTTATTAAACAAACTTAACTTCAGGAACAAAAATAACAAACTCCAGGAATTCAGTGAACACACAACCATACATCGACGACGACCAACAAACACTGAGGGAAAACACAGGGCTTAAATTAACTGAACCAAACGAGATAATGAACTGAACACAGGTGACGGGAATTGCTAATCAGACAGAGAGGGAAAACTAACAGGACTGAACCAAAATCACAAAGACAGGGGGAAACAAGATCTCAAAACATAACAGAACACATCAAAACGTGACAGTACCTCCCCCCTCCCCGAAGGCGCGTCCTCGCGCCGTATAACATCCAAAGGGGTGGGAGGGTGGGCGCCCTGGAGGCTGACAAGGGCATGGTGCAGGTCCAGGAAGCCTCCAGGGCGGAGCAGGCTGTGGACGTGGCCATGGCAGAGCAGGCTGTGGGCGTGGCCAGGGCGGAGCAGGCTGTGGGCGTGGCCACGGTGGAGCTGTGGGACCCTCGGGCGTCCAGGGCGGAGCTGTGGGACCCTCGGGCGTCCAGGGCGGAGCTGTGGGACCCTCGGGCGTCCAGGGCGGAGCTGTGGGACCCTCGGGCGTCCAGGGCTGAGCTGTCGGACCCTCGGGCGTCCAGGCCGGTGAGGACCCTTCGGGTGGCCACGGCGGTCAAGACCCTTAGGGTGGCCACGGCGGTGAAGACCCTTCGGGTGGCCACGGCGGTGAAGACCCTTCGGGTGGCCACGGCGGTGAAGACCCTTCGGGTGGCCACGGTGGTGAAGACCCTTCGGGTGGGCGCCCCCCCAAAATTTTAATGGGGAAATTGACAGGAAAGGGGGGATCCGGCAGCAACGAGGGTCTTGCGCTGGGCAGGACCAGCGGTGAAGAGGGCTTTGAGCTAAGCAGGACCAGCGGCAAAGGAAACTCTGGGCTGGACAGGACTGGCGCAGGATCAGTGGGCTCTGGTGCAGGATCAGTGGGCTCTGGTGCATCTGGTGCAAGATCAGTGGGCTCTGGCTTAGGATCAACGGGCTCTGGCTCAGGACTGGACGGGACCAGCACATCATGGGACTCGGAACTGGACGGGGCCAGCACATCATGGGACTCGGAACTGGATGGGGCCAGCACATCATGGGACTCGGAACTGGACGGGGCCAGCACATCATGGGACTCGGAACTGGACGGGGCCAGCACATCATGGGACTCGGAACTGGACGGGGCCAGCACATCATGGGACTCGGAACTGGACGGGGCCAGCACATCATGGGACTCGGAACTGGACGGGGCCAGCACATCATGGGACTCGGAACTGGACGGGGCCAGCATTTCAGGGAACTCATGGGCCAGAGCTGATGTGCGTGCAGCCC
Source organism: Chrosomus eos (assembly GCA_036326025.1). NCBI lineage: Eukaryota > Metazoa > Chordata > Actinopteri > Cypriniformes > Leuciscidae > Chrosomus > Chrosomus eos. The sequence goes on along the minus strand of JAZAVI010000332.1, from coordinate 76,131 downwards.
ACACACACAGAATCGCTGCAGACATCACAATCAGTGCTGTGTCTTCTTGTGTGGACTCAGGTGTGGCATGAACGGTCTCTGGCAGGGCGGACAACACATGCTCAGACTCTGGCTGGCAGGCGACTGGTTCAGGCTTTGGCGGGCAGGCGACGGGCTCAGGCTCTGGCGGGCAGGCGACGGGCTCAGGCTCTGGCGGGCAGGCGACGGGCTCAGGCTCTGGCGGGCAGGCGACGGGCTCAGGCTCTGGCGGGCAGGCGACGGGCTCAGGCTCAGGATCATGGATGAGAATGGACGGCGTGGCAAAGATGGCTGGAGGCATCACTGGGGTGATGGTGATGCGGAGACCTCTCTCAAACAGGATCCTGATGAGGTAGTCAGTTAGGTCATGGCCAGCCAAGTCCATCTTTTGTTTAGGTTGGTTGTTCTGTCAGGGTTGTTGGTGCAGGTAGCTGAAGACGAGGACACCGGATCTGAGATATAGTTGACTTATTAAACAAACTTAACTTCAGGAACAAAAATAACAAACTCCAGGAATTCAGTGAACACACAACCATACATCGACGACGACCAACAAACACTGAGGGAAAACACAGGGCTTAAATGAACTGAACCAAACGAGATAATGAACTGAACACAGGTGACGGGAATTGCTAATCAGACAGAGAGGGAAAACTAACAGGATTGAACCAAAATCACAAAGACAGGGGGAAACAAGATCTCAAAACATAACAGAACACATCAAAACGTGACAGCGCGCAATCGGGGGGACGTGGAGGCATAAAGTCAAGGGAGAAGCCGATAGAGAGTTGTAAAGTTGCTCCTGCTGCGAGCTCATGGACAGCTAATACTCACGATCTCCGGCTCCGTGAGATTCGGAAGGGAATGATTCAGATTCCTCTTGGCACAGCTACTAGAAGACGTACAACTGTTTGTCAGGTTGGTCACGTCACATCTCCGTCATCAAGCTCAGTGTGAGCATGCGCAGTGCACTTGGCAATCAGGAAGTGAGTAGCCTGGCATGCCAGACCTACATCAAGATGTTAGGTCTGGGAACTCTTCATTGACATGCCTCAATCCAAGGGGCGGGATAAACGGTTACCTTTCAAAATCCCTCTGCACGCAATATGATAACGCTACAACCAACCAGAGCAACGAACGGTTGTGGCTGAGTGAGTCCCATGCGTTTTTCCACCAGCGGAGCTAATTGATATATTAAACTTTTTGTATCAGGTCGGCAAAACTCCGAACACATCTTCCTTTTTTAAGAATGACTCGACGTTCTCTTAACTCCAAGTCCTTCAGAGTAGAGGTCTTCACAGTGCACCCGAGACCCGTCGACCCGGGACCCGACCCGGGACCCGTACGGGTTCGGGTCCTTAATTTTAAATGATCGGCCGGGTCCGGGTCGGGTCCGAATTTATTACTTCGGGTCCCGGGTCTGTTTAAAATTGTGTGTAATACCCGTGCGATCGGACTCGATCAGAGCCAGAATGAGTCAGATCAGCACTGCTTGTGTTTTTTTGCAACTTGTAAAAGTAGGTAAAGAAAAGAGAAATAATAAAAAAAGCGATCTCTCTCTCTCTTTCTCTCTCTCTCTCCCTCCCTCCCTCCCGTTAGAAGCAGAGCGCGTGGCCGCGCCCAGACTCAAAGAGAGTTAATGCAACTGCACGCACGGTAATGATGGATACCTTTGTGTGCAGTGGGGAAACAGATCTTTACTATATTTAAGTTTATTTTATTTCTATATTTTATTTTATGTTTTTCTTGGTAGTAATTATTGATATGTAGGTAGGCTACTATGTACAGTATAAGTGTCATTTTGAGTTCGTGTTCCTATTATGTGACATAGTAAATGGTTCAAATCTCAAAAATGCTTGCAGACTTTGAGTTACACACTCATATTTAAATATATTTCAAATCAGCAACAAAATCTGAGGTGAATTGTCACATAAATGTTTTCTATGACTCTCAAATTCGTTAAAAAAAACCCCAACATTTTAGGCTGATCCAGCTAGCGCGCATGTGCAGTCTCAAGTTTGTCGCATCATGTCATGTTTCTTTGGCAACCGGAGCTTCCAGCAGAGAGCACATATGATAGCAAATAAATAATGTCAGCGACCATGGCACTGAACGAGCAATTGTTATTATAAGTTAGTTCAAAAGGACAAACGGTTAAGTTAGTTATTATGCGAGTTAACTCGAGTCAGAATGCACATGTGCAAAGTTGCATTTGTCATCCATCACCGTGACATCAAGTGGACTTTTAAAGCTGAAATACTGAGTGGATTAAGCTTGGAATAACGAGAGAAATAACATGGATAGAACTTTCTTGTCGGTGGATTGCAATGCATCACAGTCAGTCAGGTAACGTTACAAGAAAGTGAGACGACGACTACTAAAATTATGTAAGACAAAAAGTTTTATTTTTCGCAACTTGTGTGAAATAATATGTGACAATCGGGTCCAGTCGGGTTTGTGTCTTCCCGTCGGGTTCGGGTCCAGTTTTCAAATAATAAACGGGTCCGGGCATGAATTTTTGGACCCGTGAAGACCTCTACTTCAGAGTCGCGGCCAAAGCCGATTCGAAAGACCGCTGCATCTTCATTGTTTTCAAGTTGCAGGGAAATCACCTATGGAAATCACGCGGAACGTCAGAACTGTGCCGTCATTGTGTTTAAAGGGGTCATATAATGGTACATGCACTTTTACAAGTTGATTGTACTGAAATGTGTGTTGGCAGTGCCTGTACACAGCCATCATATAATGATAAAAATCCATCCAGTGGTTTTGTTTTAATCTCCTTATATGTTTTCCCCTGCCTCAAATCGAGCCGTTCGAGCCTGTGACGTCACACGGTCGGACGCCCCTCCCACGATTGTTGATTGACAGCAGCGTTCCAACACAGACCCGCCCTCGCTCGTGAGTGAGATGTCAATCATAGTTCGTCATTGTTGATACACTGGAGCAGAATGGCGCCTAAGCGATTGTGTTGTTCTGTTCTTGGGTGTAATAAGGAACACAGCAGTCATTTTAATGTTCCTAATTCCGAACCGCTGAAGACGCAGTGGCTGAGTTTTGTTTATGAAGGGAATATTTCCGACGAGCAACGTCAATGCGTTCATGTTTGCGCAAATCATTTCTCACCAGACTGCTTTTTAAACGAGGCGAGGGTCAATATAAATCAGGTTTTGCTAAGAAGCTGCTCCTGAAAAAGGAATCGGTACCAACTATTCGTGTTCCTGCTGCACCTCCAGAAGAAGTGAGTGTAACGTTTTATTTATTAACCTTTATATTAATCTTTGCAAATCCCAATTGCACGCTTCAAGATGATTGTGGCTAATGTTTACACTCGGGGTGCATTACAGCATGTATTCTATGTAACGTTATGACGTTTTCAATATAATTCATAATCCCACGTTGATAATGAAAAACGCGTTATAGTTGTGTTATTAAAAACTGTGTACGCAGGTGTTACAGTTAACTTAACAGGAATATTAACAGGAATATAAATGCAGTTACAATATTATAGATGTACAAGTTTTCTTAAAACATAAAACATTTTCGTACTGTACTAAACATAAACATACAACAAAATTCTTAGGTATCCTTCAACTACTGCTAGAATCATTACTAACATGACATGACCTCATGTCAGTTTCAGTCAGTGTACCTAACACCGAGATAACGTCACACATCACCGACAAGCCTACATTTACAAAAAAAAAACGTTTTTCAACATAAATCTGTCAACGAACTAACCTATAACTTATTAGTAACGTTAAACACATAGCTAGCGTTTGTATCTCACAACTCTAACGTTACCCTGCCAGTCAGTACATAATGTTACACAAATAGATCAAAGTGACTTTGATAACCAACCATTCAGAAACGTCCTGTTCGAGCCTTAATTGTCGAACTTCTTCGGGGCCGTCATCTTGTTTCGGGTCAGACTCCAGTTCAAACTGATACGGTTGCACAGATGTGTCCTCAGAGAGAATCCCGCTGCCATAATAAACCCTCAACTGTTGTCAAGTCAACACTCCACGTGCGTTGTGTCAAAGCGCCCACCATGAGCGCCCACAGAACAGAGGGGCGGAGTCAGCGAAGCTCATTATCATTTAAAGGCACATACACTTAAACGGCGTGCTGAAAACAGAGCTGTTTTTGAGCAGGTAAAATTAGTGTTTTCTTAAAATACTAATGAGAATTTTTAATAAAAGTATATTACAAAGTTTTCATTTAGACCCTAAAGATTCATATTAACTTGTACAAAAATGGCATTATATGACCCCTTTAAGCCCGTCCGCCGACTCTATATACGTTTTCAATGGAGGGACAGAAAACTCTCGGACTAAATCTAAAATATCTTAAACTGTGTTCTGAAGATGGGCTTGGAACGACATGAGGGTGAGTCATTAATGACATAATCTTCATTTTTGGGTGAACTAACACTTTAAGTACTGGTTAATATTAAGTAACTAGGCCTACATGTACTTACATGTATTAGGATTAGGATTTGGTTTAGGGTTAGTTACATGCAATTATCCATAATTTACTGTTATTACTATAGTAACTACATGTAACGTGTAACAATGCCACTGTAAAATGTTTTTTTTTTTTTACGGTAAAATGTAAAAATTGTTACCTAGAGTTTTTATTAGATTTATGTATATTTTATTACCAAATATTTTATATGCACATTTGGCTAATGATTGTTTGCTGAAATAGTGTTTTTGTCGTTGGAATATATAAAAAGTTAAATACCAAGTCAAACTAGAATCTTTTGTAGAATTTGTAATCTCTTTGATACATCAATACAAGAATTCTTAAATCACTTTAGAAGGAAGCAAAGAAATTACTGGTCTAACTTCTCCCTCTTTTTAAAGTGTGGAAAAGGGAAAAGAAGTTCAAATATCGAGACCCCAGCAACACCTGTAGTATATGCAACAACTTTATTGAAGAATTGTTAGATTGGTGTTAGATTGTATACGGTTACTGGTTTGCGGTGGCAATCCTTCATTATTCACTGCAAGGCAGGGCCTAAAATTATCCTGCTTAGGGCCCCCAGATTTACAGAGCCAGCCCTGTTAGTGCGGAAATGCGCAGAAAAACAATTCCTAACACCACAAAACGCACTGACAAACTAAAATATATGATATATTATGACCCACTGTAAAAAAACAACAACAACAAAGTAATTATAAACTTCAGTGTTTATTTTTGAGCAACATGGACTTCAATGTTTAATTTGTGTGATTTTACCAAAGCATTTGATTTGTAGGCATATGTATTCCTTCAGTTGCGAGCCTGTGCGCTTTACCTGACGTTTCAGGGTTAGGTGGTGCGCACGGACTGGGTTCAGTAATGAAAGGCTTTCAATGACCAAAAAATAATTCAGAATGACAAAATAATTAAAATGACATTATTCTTCTTTTAAATAATAATAATGACAGTCTTCTTCTAAATAACAATAAGCGTCATTTAATAAAAAACATAAAAATAATAAGATCTTCAGTGCTGCGACGCGCCTCTTTGTGGCAAACTTTAGATCTGACCACTTTTTTTTTTCACCTACAATAAACAAGAAAACTCATGCTTAACTTATTCACTATTGGTCTATATTAAGCAATAAAACATTCTGATCTGCTGGAGTGCGCTTCTCAACCCACACACTATTAACAGAACTCGTAATTTAGGTTGAATTAATCCCACTATAATCCACTTTAACCATTAATCCCACTCTTTAAACTCCCAAATAAAACAATTTTGTCAAGGGCAGGTATTGCGTACACCTAGATTTCAAAGGTACGCACATCTTCATAAATCAGGCGGTGAGAGGAGTGTAAGCATAATCTTACGCCAACATATACGCCCTTTTCTACACAAGAATGATAAATGAGAGCCAGTGAGTGCAGTCGTACGGCTTTTCTCCAGAGTGAATGTGCAGATGATAACTGAGACCGGATGCTTGAGAAAAACTCTTTCCACACTGAGTGCAGTCGTACAGATTATATATATTTTTTTCGCATTTCACAGCAACACTAGTTCATTAGTTAACTAACTACACATTTACTTTATGTGAATCTAACAAAACATTTACTCACTGTGAGACAGAACAATGCTTTCTAATATGTCTCACTAGACTTCTTGATTGTGTGAAACTCTTCCCACACTGAGTACAGTCGTACGACTTCTCTCCAGTATGAACTCGCTCGTGTTCTTTCAGGTGTCCAGACCGAGTGAATCTCTTGTCACAATATGAGCACTTGTGAGGTTTTTCTCCAGTATGAATTCTTTGGTGCAGTTTCAGATATTCAGCTCGAGTAAAGCTCTTCCCACAGTCACAACACACATGATCTTTCACTTCATTGTGTGTTTTCTGGTGCAGTTTAAAACTTTTCAGCCGTGAAAAACTCTTTGCACAGAGAGAACACACATAAGGCTTCTCATCTGAATGAACTTTCAGGTGATCTTTTAGATGTGATGATGAAATAAAATCTTTACCACACTGATCACAGTTAAATGGTTTTTCTCCAGAGTGAATGCGCAGATGTTTACTGAGAGTTGATGCTCGAGTAAAACTCTTTCCACACTGAGTGCATGTATACGGTTTCTCTCCAGTGTGAATTCTCATGTGTGTGTTAAGGTTTCCTTTCCGTGAGAAACTCTTTCCACACTGAGTGCAGGTGTGCGTCTTTTTAGCGTTTGTTCTTTGAATTGTAAAGTTACAATGTTCTTCCTCCACTTCATTCAGTTCTTGTCTTTGCTCTTTCACTCTCACCTGGTCTAAAATACACACAAATACAGTTAGAAGTCAGAGATCAGATCTTTCACTCTTTGTTCTCAGTTTAATATAGTAAAAATAAGTTTGGCAACTGCTATATACAAGGTTATGATCATTTGGATGTATTTCTCCATCATCCATATACTGCTTATTAATTCACATCTATCAAGCATCAACAATGAAGAATCAAGAATGGACACCAACCTATTTGTTCCTCAGTATCTTCATGTTTTATTCTGGATGGTTCTGGATCACTCATGTCTTCAATCTCCTCTTTAATAAACTCCATCTTTAACAGTCACACAGATTTCAGCTGCTACTCCTGGAGTTTGTCCTTCTCTTGTAGGATGATGGGAATATTCCCAGTATTTATTGGTGAATTGTTGTGGGAGGGGCTTCACTGCAGGTGTGAACTGTGATCACTGTGTTTTTATCCAATCTGCATTTAAAAAGCACAGAGTCATCATGTTTAACTGAGCTGCTGAAAAACCTCTTTGTCTCCAAAAGTTCCCTGTTTTCAGCTCATTCATTATGGTGATGTCTGAGCAGTACAACTGCTGTACAAGGGAAGGAAGCACAAGATTATTAACTGAGTGACTAAGCCATGCAAAGTTTATTAGAAAGAGAAACCAGAATTAGACCAATAAATAAAACAATTGACCAGAATTAGACCAATAAATAAGACAATTGTTTTTTTTATATATTTAAAGTTTGTTGTTTTGCAGAAGCAGATAACTCCAGATTTCGTGTTTCAGAGTTAAAGGAGAACTCCTGTCAATTTTAACATTGAGCTAATTTTTTTGTAAATTTGGAGTGCTGTCAGTACAGAGAACAACGACAAAAATCGGTGTTGCCTACACCGTGTTATCCTCTTTTTAAAATTCGCACCCTGTTGACTTAAAAGGGGCAAGTTTTAAAGCTGCTTTTAGCCTCTTAACATCCTTGATGTGTCATTACAAGTGCACAGCCATGTGAGTGGTTTTATTAAGAGTGACCACGGTCAATCTGATATGAATAAAAGTGATGTTTATTCAGCCAGCGCACATACCTGTGTTTTCTTCCTGTTTTCGGTCGAAGTCCACAGTAGTCGCGTGCGCGCGAACTCGACAAACGACTACTGTGGACTTCGACCGAAAACAGGAAGAAAACACAGGTATGTGCGCTGGCTGAATAAACATCACTTTTATTCATATCTTTCACATCTACTGCAGTCAGATTGACCGTGGTCACTCTTAAAGCTGCTGTCCGTAACATTTTTAAGTTAAAAATAATCCAAATTAATTATTTAAAAAAAAAACATCTTCAGCCAGTGTTCAAAACTATCTGCTTGCCATAGCTAGATTCAAAACGGTTAGCTTGTAATAATGATTTTAATTCCAGTGGTACTGGTGGGTTTTCGCGCGAAATTCGAGCATGTCTTTGCGTCATTAGGAGTTTGGCTAGCCGGCTATACTGCGCGTGAGGAGATGTAGAGATAGGCTTTTCTCGCAGCACTTTACATGATTAAACTTATGACGGATCTAGAAAGATCCAAACAACAATCATCAGTGTCAACTGGAGATTAACCAGTTATAAAACCCAAAAGACTTCGTACTTCGGATTTGAGGTGGAAAGAGGAAGAAACCGTCTCATGCGAGCTCAAGGATTACTCATCGGTGGGGCTTTTGAAAGGTGCGTGAACTCCCGAAGGGGTTCGAAATGGAAGAAGAGACGGCTTTTTCTGCTGAACAAGTAAGACATTTCAATAGTTCAATCGTGTAACAGTAGCTACGTTTTCTTAATTCACACAGTTATGGAGTTTTCTTTGTTGTGCCTTTCTCGTTTAGCTATTATGGAGAATATGATTTCTGAACTACACAGGTAATCATAAAACACATTAAATAACGTTAGTCACGCAATGCTGATGTTGTTAACATGAACAATTTGAGAACAAATTTAAGTAAGTTAGGCTATGATTTGCACGGTTGCTGTAAATCGCGCTGATTAAATCTAACGATCGTCATGTCGAATGCTTTTCCCCCTTAGTTGATCAGAACAAAAATGGATGTTACTTACTTGTTCAGAAGACATTTTCCGGTGAAAATTCTTATGTTGGTCAAGCTTTCAAAAAGTGAATCTGTGATTCTGAATGACAGTATCCACACAGCGCGGTGATTGACAGCAGCACTCGCCTCAAAACACTGTGTTCATCCGCGCTGTTTCATGCCGATTTACAACCGACGTAAAGATGATAATTCCGCGAATCACTGCAGTTACAGATTTCGAACAGAGATGGCGACAAAAAGGGAAATTGCTACGGACTGCAGCTTTAATAACACCACTCACATGGCTGTGCACTTGTAATGACACATCAAGGATGTTAAGAGGCTAAAAGCAGGTTTAAAACTTGCCCCATTGAAGTCAACAGGGTGCGAATTTTAAAAAGAGGATAACACGGTGTATGAAACACCGATTTTTGTCGTTTTTGTCTGTACTGACAACACCTCTAATGTACAAAAAAATGAGCTCAATGTTAAAATTGACCGGAGTTCTCCTTTAAACAAAATAAAATAATTAGGGTGACCATATTTTGTCCTGAAAAAAACAGGACACTCGGCCCGGCAAACAGATAGGCCTACTCAAATGATACTCGAAGTTTACTCAAAGAAACCTTATTAATTTCAATACATTTAAAGTAGGTTATGCCTCCTCTGTATAGATAGAAATTTGTTATATTGTTATATGAAAACAGGACATGTCCTGGGAAAACAGGACAGTTGGTCACCCTAAAATAATTGTTATGACTACAGAAAAATAGGTTGTCAACTTTTTTTTTTGTCTTGCAGATTTCAACTAGCAACACAGATGAACCACATCTGCAGTTTATTGACAGACACACAATAAGACACACTGTCTTTCAGCTTAAGGAAGGATGTATAAGAAAAGACACATTAATTACCGTCCTCCCTAACAATAATTGCAATGCATCTAATACATGGATATAAATATACACTTTAACATCAAAATGAAAGCTACAAAGATTAACAGGGAAAACCGCGTGTTAATAAACCTCAAAAAATAAATCTAACACTTCCATAATTAACATAACCCTAAAACTTAAGATAATACAGCCTATTTTCACTCTTTAACGCAGAGACCTACCTGACTGACTCTCTCCAGTCACGGGCTGTTTTGACTGAGCGCGCGCCGTGCGACCGGTCCATTACAAATGACGTCACTCACAAACGGCATGAACGAAATCAAAATATTATTCATAAACAAAAATATATATTTTCCTTCTGTCGTACACAACAAAATAAAGATGACATTATGCAAAATATTATTTTGCAAAAAAAAAAAAAAAAACATTTTAAGCATTGTTTAAGAATCGGAACAGTTACAAAAAAAAAAACTCAACACTAAAAATACATTATTTGCTCACACACTTGCAACGTACTACAGCAGTTTAATGGCATTTTATACCATCTTAAAATCAAGAAAACCGCCAACTCTATTTTTCAGTATGTTTAACATTTTACAGCTTTTATTATTTTCTAACGACAGCAAATGGTTCTTGAACAATCAGAAAATAATATAGTTAACATTGGTTAAGTATAAATTACATGAATATGTCTTATTCAAGCAGATTTTTCAAAACAGTTATCCAGTGAGAAAAAATACAAATAATTATTGACACTAAATTAGGTCAGTCACATTCATATATGTATATATAGCGCTTTTAAAAACATAGATTGTTTCGAAGCAGCTTTACAGTGATAATAGGAAATTACAGTAACAGAGATTATTTTGGCTTTACAGCAGCTCTAGAATAAAGTTATTGTCCAGCTATAGTTTTCTCACTGGTTCTCAACTGGGACATTTTACCGTGGTCATTAAGCTGTGACTGAGTGTGTGTACACACACACACACACACTCACACACACACACACACACACACACACACACACACACACACGTCTATAAAAAGGATAAATTTGGTTTTGAGAACCAAATAAATGTATTTCAGAAAATTCAAAAATATGGTAACATACCCATAAATAATAAGAATGAATAAACAGAATTAATGTAAGGCTTTTAAAAAACAGTACCGAACTACACTGTATAAAAAAATAAAACAGCCTTAAATTTAAGTACAATCAACAAGTCATTTCAACTTAAATTACATTAAACTGACTTAAATAAGTTGCATGTTGTATAATTTAAAAAATAAAGTAACTTATTTTGATGAGTTGAAGTCATGTAAAATCATATGTTGTCGATTTACAGATCATGTAGTTTTTTGTTAATACAAAAAAGTTGGTAGAGCCACCAAAAATAAAATGTACAAAATAACACAAAAGTGAAATAATGTGAGGTGGCATTTTGGAGAAACGGAAGCAACAGTAAATACACAATACTAACATGAACTAATGAAACATATGGAGTCTGACCGAGTCTAATCCACCAGCCGGAAACTGAAGTGTCCCCGGGGGCCGCCATTGGATAACAAGCCTTCACCTGCTGTTAGCATTCCATTGACTCCCATTCATTTTTGCGTCACTTTGACAGCGAATAACTTTACATCTGAGGCGTTTTAAGACTCCATTTGTCCATTGTTTATTTCTAAAGAAACACGACAATGTCCAAGGCTCCATTACCTTGTATCTTACGTTGTGGCCTCGTAAAGCAGTTTTTGTAAAAATGTGCTAACGGTGACTCTCTGTCGCACAGTCGAGAAATTACCATATAGACAGAAGTAGAAGCTTGCGCGCAATCGGGGGACGTGGAGGCATAAAGTCAAGGGAGAAGCCGATAGAGAGTTGTAAAGTTGCTCCTGCTGCGAGCTCATGGACAGCTAATACTCACGATCTCCGGCTCTGTGAGAATCGGAAGGGAATGATTCAGATTCCTCTCGGCACCGCTACTAGAAGACGTACGACTGTATGTCAGGTTGGTCACGTCACATCTCCGTCATCAAGCTCAGTGTGAGCATGCGCAGTGCACTCGGCAATCAGGAAGTGAGTGCTTCTAATTGACTTCACTTTTCTCCGTTGAAGTCTATGGGGTCACTGTGTCCATTTTAGTGCTGTCAAACGATTAAAATATTTAATCGCATTAATGTCATAGTTAACTCGCGATTAATCGCATTAAATCGCACATTTTTGCCTTTTCTAAATATCTCTTGATTTCTTTTTGTCCCATTATTTTTTTCTCATTTTAATGCTCTTATCAACATGGTAAAGTGGATCGGCTTGCTTTGTGCAAATGTTTTTTATTGAAAACAACATTGGCATACTGTGTTCAAATTCACACTAAAATTCTCACTTGGAGCAAATAATCTCTCACACAATGTAACACTGTGTCCATCAATAAAAAGGTGAAATAAATACTGACGAGGTCCTGATATTGACGAGGGGGGCGGAGAATTCGCATCAGCTGTGTGTGTGTGTGTGTGTGTGGGTTGGTTTATGTGATTTATGAGGACACAAATTTGTATTATGACATGTGTATTACACTGGTATTACAACTTATGGGTGGTTTATGAGGACATGTCAAAAGTCCTCATAAATCAAATGGCTTAAAAAACATAAAAAACAATGTTTTATTAAAAAATTTAAAATGCAGCATGTCTCCTGTGATGGGTAGGTTTAGGGACAGGGGCAGTGTAGGGGGATAGAATATATAGTTTGTACGGTATAAAAACCATTACGCCTATGGAGAGTCCTCATAATGCTGTTGCACCAACGTGTGTGTGTGTGTGTGTGTGTGTGTGTGTGTGTGTGTGTGTGTGTGTGTGTGTGTGTGTGTGTGTGTGTGTGTGTGTGTGCCATGCATGCATGCGTGCGTGCATGCTTGGCCATCATCAAGCGGTATTTCAGACTGGACGTGCTGCGATGATGATAGCTCAGTTCACAACGACACAACACAGAGATCACTTTGGTCTTGTCAATGGAACCATTTGGCAACTTTTTAAAAGTAAACCTTCCATTCAGAATCTTATTGGCATCCATTTCAGCGTCCCAGATAAAGCGCTATATAAATGTAACTAATTATTATTATTATTAATTATTATTATTATCCACTCAAAACGTATGGTTAACTATTTGGCCGGCTCGCAAGCCCAAACGAGTGTGTGCGGCGTGCCTGTTGTTTTGTTTAAGGTCTAGATCCGCTTGCGCTTTGGTCGACGAAGCACTCGCGCGGCGCAAGCCATTGAAATGAATGGGTTTCATAGCGCAGCGCGCATGCCGTGTCCTGTTGCAAAAGCATGTGAAAGAAAACTACAAAGTTTGCTAGGTCAAAAAGACCATTAATCGCGCGATAAAAAAATTGACGCCGTTAAAATGGGTTTGCGTTAACGCCGTTAATAACGCGTTTAACTGACAGCCCTAGTCCATTTCTTTCACTGTCTATGAGTCTGACAGAAGTCTCAATAGCTTTCATGCTAGTCTTTCAAAATAAACACCTTGCATCATAAAATCATAGAATTATGTTTGTTGTTGTTTCTTTGAATGCAAACTCCACAACCCACTCTTTTGGAAGCGACTCCATATTTTGTTCATCTCACACCATTTACTTGAATGTATTTGACATGAAAATGAAATGTTGCTCATAGTGACGAATTCTTACAACATATCTTAATGCGAGTTAAAAGGCTTATTTTATGTTTAAAGCTCAAAACCACGGTGACTTTGAGATTTATCAATATGGACGTTGGCGTACGGCACGCTCAAATCCTAGGCTAGCTCAGGAGGTGGTGTACGCACATTTTAAGTTAGTGCGGAAATGCGCAGAAAAACAATTCCTAACACCACAAAACGCACTGACAAACTAAAAGATATGATATTTTATGACCCACTGTAAAAACAACAACAGCGTAATTATAAACTTTAGTGTTTATTTTTGTGCAACATGGACTTCAATGTTTAATTCGTGTGATTTTACCAAAGCATTTGATTTGTAGGCATATCTATTCCTTCAGTTGCGAGCCTGTGCGCTTTACCTGACGTTTCAGGGTTAGGTGGTGCGCACGGACTCAGTAAATGAAAGGCTTTCAATGACCAGAACATAATTCAGACTGACAAAATAATAAAAATGACATTATTCTTCTTTTAAATAATAATAATAATAATAACATTCTTCTAAATAACAATCTTCTAAATAACAATAAGCGTCATTAATAATAAAAATCATAAAAATAAGATCATCTTTTTTACCTACAATAAACAAGAAAACTCCTGCTTAACTTGATCACTATTGGTCTATATTAAGCAATAAAACATTCTGATCTGCTGGAGTGCGCTTCTCAACCCACACACTATTAACAAAACTCGTAATTTAGGTTGAATTAATCCCACTTTAACCTTTAATCCCACTCTTAAGGGTGTACTCACACCAGCTTGAAACGTGCCCGAGTGCGTTTGACCACCAAAGCGCGGTATGTTTGACTAGTGTGAGTGCTCCGAACCGTGCCCGGGCGCGGCTCGATTAGCCGGCCCTGGCCCGCTTGGAAGAGGTAGGTCAGAGCACGGTTCAGTTGGACTCGGGCGCGGTTCGCATGCAGTGTGAGCGCTAACCGTGCTGGAGCACGGAACAGGACGCGTGACTCCATTGTGTTCAGAGAGCGCCGCTCTTCTTGTTTATCCCGAAACCGTCGCACCATAATGACGTAAGCGTGCTCCGGCACGAATGCTGAAACCCGGCCAGAGGGGGAGGGGGAGGGGGGACAATCGTACTCGGGCCCCGTTCATGGCAACCGTGCCTAGTGTGAGTACACCCTTAAACTCCCAAATAAAACTATTTTGTTTCTTTTCATTTCCCTGGTGATGGTCTTGATCGCCACGTCGGAGATGTTTCTCTTCTTTGCCGTCTTCCGTTAGCCTGGTAATACCAGACTCTGCTACTTCACTTTGCTTTGTACACAGAGTCTGGAATAGCATAATAGAGAAGTGTTCTCTCTCTCGCTAGGGGGCGATTTCTGAACTTTAAAATCATTGGTTACCCGTAAGCCAATCAGATAAGTTTTATTATGACCTATGTTATGCACCGACACAGCCGCATCATACCACAGACATCATGCATCGAACTCAAATCTATGATCGAACTTCCACTGTAAACCTGCTGTAAACACTTGATGATGCGAGCGAAATACCGGAGTGAACATGGCTGTGAGGGACTTTTTTGATCGGTGAGTGATGTAATAGAATGACTGCTGCGTTGACAGGGCGCAAACGAGCAGAGAGAGAGAGAAAGCCCCGGCCGTGCGCACTCTCACGACTTCAAACAACACGAGCGCTGTCTTGCTCTCTCTCCCACGCGCATATTAATCAAAATCAATCAACAAGATAGTAAAAGGTCGGAAGACCGCAGTTTCACGTGGAGCATTTGGAGTTTTTTAGAGATTAGAAACTCTAGGAACAACGTCTCAATGAACAACATCTCAACACTAAATTATAAAGGCCTGTCTCATATAGACGCCTGTCTCAAATACAAGCCGGTGCAGTTCGACGATTTGGGCAAATAAAAGCCTGGGCTATTATTTGAAGTTTTACGGTATTTAAGACCTGGAAAAGAAAGGAGACACTGACCTGTCAAAAGGCTCCCCAGTTTCTCGCTGACGAGCGGTAATAGTTGATAAATTAACCTTTTCCCAAAGGGAGTAGGGCCACAACATCACCTCCATTCAAAATGTTTAATACACACTCTTCTTGTTCGGGCTTCAGTTTGCTAATGCCGGGAATATTCTCCACAACAGAGCGAATTGCATCCGCGTCTCCATATCCGCGGTCGTTTTCGATTTCCCTGACCTAATCTTAAACTCGCCGCTTAGCGACTACGTCACGACTTTCAGCCCACCCTTTGTTCGTTGATTGGCCCGGCTGTTTTCAGGCCAGAGGAAAACTGAAAGATAGGCTGCTATCTCAGACTGACTACAGAAGCGAAATGAAATTGAGCAGAAGTACGAAGTCTGACGTAGTCAGGCTAGTCTTCCGTGTGTCCATGGCGTAAAATGAGGGCGTGGGGGAAGACTTGAATATATAGGGGCGTGTTATTCTAATGACGATCGTTTTCAGCCGGGGCATTTATCAAGGGCAAGTATTTTAAAATCTAGGTGTACACAGGTACGCACAGCTTCATAAATCAGGCGGTGAGAGGAGTGTAAGCATAATCTTACGCCAACATATACGCCCTTTTCTACGCAAGAATGATAAATGAGAGCCAGTGAGTGCAGTCGTACGGCTTTTCTCCAGAGTGAATGTGCAGATGATAACTGAGACCGGATGCTTGAGAAAAACTCTTTCCACACTGAGTGCAGTCGTACAGATTATATTTTTTTTTTTCGCTTTTTTTTTAGTGTTCACAGCAACACTAGATTATTAATGAACTAACTACACATTTACTTTATGTGAATCTAACAAAACATTTACTCACTGTGAGACAGAACAATGCTTTCTAATATGTCTCACTAGACTTCTTGATAGGGTGAAACTCTTCCCACACCGAGTACAGTCGTACGGCTTCTCTCCAGTATGAACTCGCTCATGTTCTTTCAGGGGTCCAGGCCGAGTGAAACTCTTGTCACAATATGAGCACTTGTAAGGTTTTTCTCCAGTATGAATTCTTTGGTGCAGTTTCAGATATTCAGCTCGAGTAAAGCTCTTCCCACAGTCAAAGCACATATAATCTCTCACTTCATTGTGTGTTTTCTGGTGCAGTTTAAAACTGTTCAGCCATGAAAAACTCTTTCCACAGAGAGAACACACATAAGGCTTCTCATCTGAATGAACTTTCAGGTGTGATTTTAGATTTGATGATGAAATAAAATCTTTACCACACTGATCACAATTAAATGGTTTTTCTCCAGAGTGAATGCGCAGATGAACACTGAGAGCTGATGCTTGAGAAAAACTCTTTCCACACTGAGTGCATGTATACGGTTTCTCTCCAGTGTGAATTCTCATGTGTTTGTTAAGGTCTCCTTTCCGTGAGGAACTCCTTCCACACTGAGTGCAGGTGTGCGTCTTTTTAGCGTTTGTTCTTTGAATTGTAAAGTTACGATGTTCCTCCTCCACTTCATTCAGTTCTTGTCTTTGCTCGGTCACTCTCACCAGGACTAAAATACACAGATATACAGTTAGAATCAGTTCAAGTGAACCCTTATTTACTAGCAGAAAGCAACAAAGATCAGATCTTTCGCTTTTTGTTCTGTCATTCACTTGTTAATATAGTAAAAATATGTTTGACAACTGATATATACAAGGTTATTATCATTTGGATGCATTAATCAGCATTTATCATCCATACACTGCTTATTAATTCACATCTACCAAAGCGTCAACAATGAAGAATCAAGAATGGACACCAACCTATTTGTTCCTCAGTATCTTCATGTTTTATTCTGGATGATTCTGGATCACTCATGTCTTCAATCTCCTCTTTAATAAACTCCATCTTTAACAGTCACACAGATTTCAGCTGCTACTCCTGGAGTTTGTCCTTCTCTTGTAGGATGATGGGAATATTCCCAGTATTTATTGGTGAATTGTTGTGGGAGGGGCTTCACTGCAGGTGTGAACTGTGATCACTGTGTTTTTATCCAATCTGCATTTAAAAAGCACAGAGTCATCATGTTTAACTGAGCTGCTGAAAAACCTCTTTGTCTCCAAAAGTTCCCCGTTTTCAGCTCATTCATTATGGTGATGTCTGAGATATTCAGTAAATTGGCACATTAAATCGTTTTATTGGTGTCAACAGGCTGAAACAAACTACAGCATCATCACCTTTGAAATTTCACTTCAGTTCTTGTCTTTGCTCTTTCACTTCCATCGGGTCTGAAACATATCAAAACATTAAGTTGTTAGAATGAGTTAAAGGAGGATAAATGTGAATTTTCAAGTGAACCCTGATTTAATAGCAGAAAAAAGTGAGATCTGTTTATCAAATACTACATTTTGATGTATCAAATGTTAGTTTTGTCATCCTCTTGTTAATAGTTAAGATGTGAACGACAACTGTTGCACAAGATTATGATATAAGTCAGGGCTCCAGGCTTTTTTCACTAGGAACACAGTGGCCCCCAACTGAAAATGTTGGGGCACACACCATTATTCAACATGCTAACCAAATTCACATTTCTACTAATTTCCAATGTATTTTTAATAAATACTTTGATATTAGATGCAGAAATGACAATGTGACAAAATCACATTTTATTGTGCACTTTTATAGATGCAACAAGGTAAAACGACAGCACCATTGCTGTCATGGCCGTACAAATATACATAAAAAAATATACCATAGATACATTCTGAAAAAAAGTGCTTAGTAAACTTTCGGTCATTTCACAGTTACAAACTTGACGCATGTAAACATTAGTGTTTCATAACTGCCTCATCTGCGCTCTGATTTACAGCTTCTTGTCTTCTAAAAGCAACCGGCAGTGGCGTTGCTTTTTGATTTATTAACATATCACGGCATACTCTGTGCTTGAGGGTAAAGGGGGGGGGGGGTCGCACACCGGACGAGAAGCGCAGCGCCATGTCTTTAAAATTTGAACACATTATTCTCTATGAGTGTATACACACCTCCGGCGCCATTCAGCACCTGTCCGCGGCGCCCAGCTACGGCTCAGGGGCCTCATTTATAACCGTTGCGTGCACAAAACAGGCCCTGAAAGAGGCGCACACCACTTCCGAAGCATAAGTTGTGATTTATGAAAACAAACTTGACGGGAAAATTTGCGCACCTGCACGCAAACTCTGACCCATGCGTACGAACGGTTTGGAGATGGAGCAGATTGGAGTTAAATGTCTTTTTGGGTCACTTTTAGACAGAAAATCTAAAGAAAATTATACATATACAGAAAGATAGTACAAATATAATTTCACTCACCAAGCCTATCACATGAAGCACACATCCATCCCTTCTTAAATGTCCGGGCCAGCGAGCGGGTTGGGTTGTTTAGTGAAACTGACGCAGCCCATCTAAAACCGTAAATCTTTATTATAAGTGCTAATCATAAATACAGTGCATGTTCACAATTACATTTTAAATAAATAAAAGAATGGATTTAAACTATGTTTTACTTAAACATTTAGATTAAATATGCTGTTCTCATGCACTTACATTCGTCGGAAGAACGAGTCAATAGTTTGCTTCATTGCTCAGACGCACATAGCAGTTTGTGGTCTGTCTTCCACAGATGTTTACGCGCACTCGATTATAAACTTAAAATAAATAAAAAATTAAAGTTGAATATAGCTGCGAGCAGCGATTACAGGCCCAAGCCGGTGGAACCGCAACCCTGGTGCCTTTAGGGCAGGGGTGCCCAATCCTGCTCCTGGCGATCGACTGTCCTGCACAGTTCATCTCCAACCCTAATCAAACACACCTGAAGCAGCCAATTAAGGTCTTCAGAGCACGTCAGGATCACTTGAAAATTAAAGGCAGGTGTGTTTGATTAGGGTTGGAGATGAACTGTGCAGGACAGTCGATCGCCAGGAACAGGATTGGGCACCCCTGCTTTAGGGTTATTGTGCAGGCCGTGACAAAATATCTGCTCGCTATCTGCCGAACGGCTCTGGTAGTTCCGCTTCAGCACTGATGATGTTGTAGAAATAGTGTGCTCTGGTTGGTCTGGATTATTCGGGATTTTTTATTTTATACTGAAATAAGTTATTTATAATTCAGATGAGAATAAAGTTAGTGTTGATTAAAATGAAGGAAAACAAATATATTGATCTGAAATATAGCACATTCATTTTACATTTATTTAGGTTCAATTACCAAACATAAAATCTTAATTTAATTTAAAGCAAACAATACATTTAAAATATATGGGTTGTATGCACATTTTTTTTTTTTAATAAAAAAAAGATATATATCCAAAAAGACAAGGCCTTAAATGTGCCATCTGTCAAAAAATCAATTAAAACTCCACATATTCCATACCAGATGGGGGCAGTATACCTCCAGAAAGTTGGCCTACTCTAGTCTGTTTTTTAGTTTCAGGTTGTTAATCTTCTAAAACCGTCAAATAGTCCGCTTTGTCCCGCCAAAGCCTATTTTGATCGGTGAGGGATGTAGACTAGAATGACTGCTGCCGCTGCGCTTGACAGGGCGCGTTACGAGCAGAGAGAGAGAGAGAGAGAGAGAGAGAGAGAGAGAGCGAGCCCCAGCCGCGCGCGCGCACTCTCACGTCTTCAAACAACACGAGAGCGGTCCTGCTCTCTCTCCCTCGCGCATATTAATCAAATCAATTGACACGATAGTAAGACCGCAGTTTCACGTGGAGCATTTGGAGATTTTTAGAGATTAAAGAGATACAAGCAGTGCGAGTTCTTCGTGTGTTGCAGTTTGGCTGGTGGTTATGTATGTTGCCCGCATACCGCCTCCCATGGCTGAAACTGGTATTACAACAACTGTCGGGCCGGGGCTAGTAATGCTAATGCTAATTTAGGTTGATATCTCAGCAACACTATAACTTTTCATTTTTTTAATGACATCATCGCCCTTATTTCTTCTCATTCTTTTGATGCGTGTAGCTCATTTTTTGGATATTTTTACCTCAATTATTACACATGGCACCTTTAAAGGGTTAAACTCTTGTCACTGTAACAGACACAATGCCTCTCTCTCACACACACACACACACACACACACACACACACACACACACACACACACACACACAGACACGTCAAGTCACTTACATTTTAGATGCAATATTGAATAAGCAGAAAAATCGGATTTTCTGCTCTTAAAATATAAATAAGCATAAAAATTGAATAAGCACTTTGAATATTCTAAACAGAATAAGCACTAGTCGCTAATGAATAACTACTAGTACTTAATGGAATAGATACTAGTATCTAAAAAAGAATTACTAGTAGCATGAAAATAGAGACTAGTAGGTTAAAATGATTAAATGTTAAAACGGCTTGCCATATTGGCTCAGAGAGAGAGAGAGAGAAAATGACCTTTTAGAGACTAGTAGCTATTAATAGATACTAGTATTTATTCAATAAATACTAGTTCTTCTAAGTCATTACATACTAGTACCTATTAAATAGATACCAGTACTTATTCATTAGCTACTAATACGTATTGAAAAGAATATCTAAAGAATAAGCACTAGTATCTAAAGAATAGGCACTAGTACTAAAGAATAAGCACTAGTCGCAAATGAATAAGTACTAGTACTTAATGGAATAGATACTAGTATCTAAAAAATAAGTACTAGTAGCATGAAAATAGAGACTAGTAGGTTAAAATGATTAAATGTTAAAACGGCTTGCCATATTGGCTCAGAGCATCAAACAAGAATATTAAAGTTTGATGCGTTGCCACGGCAACAGTATCTAAGATATCAATAATCCTTTCTCAGGTCTACATCTGGCGTGTGATTACATTATACACATAAAGTTTGAAGCAAATCGGGTAAAAATAAGAGGGTGATTTCAAAGCATTTTGGAAGTGACACTTCCTGCTGCCAGTTGGTGGCGCTATAACTTTGACTCACAATAGTCACATCCATGTGATCGGACTCTTACAGCGAACACACTGCTGAAGTTTCATCAAGATCATTTAATGTATGCAGAAGTTATAACACACTTCCTGTTTCCATTATTCGCCATAAATTCGTTTCCTCGCCACGGCCAAACCGTTCGAGATATCAAAAATCCCCTGGCAATTTTTCATCCTCAGTGTCTTGACTTCATGCTGACCGAGTTTCTTGGCGATTGGTTGAATTCTCTAGGATTAGTATATCGAATTCCAGGGGCATACGCTTCCAATCAAACGATAATAGCCGACTTCCTGTTGGGCTGGGGTAAAAAGTAAAAGTACAAAGGATATATGAACCGATGAGATCTATATGTGTACCGAGTTTCATATTATTACATGCAAGCGTGTTTGATTTATGGACCAATATTTTGGACCCCGTTCCAGGGGGCGCTGTCGAGCCCCCCTGCCACGCCCGGATACCAGCTTCAGCCCGGCCCTGATGGCCACGTGTTCTGACCCGTGTGCAAAGTTTCAAGAGTTTTTGAGCACGTTAAGGGCCCCAAAAGTGCGCTGAGAGTCTCAAAAGCATCCAAAAAGAATATTAAAGTTTGATGCGTTGTCACGGCAACAGTATCTAAGATATCAATAATCCTTTCACAGGTCTACATCTGCCGTGTGTCTATATTACAAAGTTTGAAGCAAATCGGGTAAAAATAAGAGGGTGATTTAAAAGCATTTTGGAAGTGACACACTTCCTGCTGCCAGTTGGTGGCGCTATAACTTTGACTCACAATAGTCACATCCATGTGATCGGGCTCTTACAACGAACACACTGTTGAAGTTTCATCAAGATCAGTTAATGTATGCAGTAGTTATGACACACTTCCTGTTTCACGTTTCTCGCCATAATTTTGTTTCCTCGCCACGGCCAAACCGTTTGAGATATCAAAAATCCCCTCGCAAACTTTCATCCTCAATGTCTTGACTTCACGCTGACCGAGTTTCGTGCCGTGTGTTTGAATTCTCTAGGAGGAGTACTTCAAATTCCATTGCGTGTGTTTTACCAACAACCCTAAATAGCCCACTTCCTGTTGGGCTGGGGTAAAAAGTAAGAGTGCAAAGTATATATGAAACGATGAGATCTACATGTGTACCGAGTTTCAAATTATTACATGCAAGCGTGTTTGATTTATGGACCATGTTTTCGGACCCCGTTCCAGGGGGCGCTGTCGAGCCGGGTACCATCTTCAGCCCGGCCCTGATGGCCGCGGGTTCTGAGCCGTGTGCAAAGTTTCAAGAGTTTTTGAGCATGTTAAGGCCTCCAAAAGTGTCCAAAAGGTAGTAAAAAAATAATTAGAAGAATAATAAATAATCCTAAGGAAAACAATAGGGCCTTCGCCCTTTGGGCTTGGGCACTAATAATTATAAATAATCCTTAGGAAAACAATAGGGCCTTCGCCCTTAGGGCTTGGGCCCTAATAATCCTTAGGAAAACAAAAGGGCCTTCGCCTTTTCAAGGCTTGGGCCCTAAAAATTATGTTTTGTGTAGAAGGTAACTATAGAATTAAAAAAGATAATCTGGTTATTCAGATAATGTGGTGTCAAACTCAATTCCTGGAGGGCCACAGCTCTGCACAGTTTAGCTCCAACCAGCTCAAACTCACACCTGCAAGGAAGTTTCTAGCAATCCTGAAGACCTTGATTAGCTGGATCAGGTGTGTTTGATTAGGGTTGGAGCAAAACTGTGCAGAGCTTTGGCCCTTCAGGAATTGAGTTTGACTTTAAACTTTCATACAAATCAAAATTACACTAGTGAATTTAGTCAAAAAATGTCTTAATATATATAGCATATTTCATCCAGCAACACAAATCAAACACATCTGCAGTTATTGACAGAGGACAGACAATAAACACACACACTTTCAGTATTCTGCCCTTTAGACATTTAATTTTATGTTTTTAATTTGGTATGCTTTCAGTTTCATTCAGACTCTTATTTTGACGTTTGTTTACTGAGCTAAAACCGGAAGTAGGAATTCACTTTAAAAAATTCATCCTGTCAGTTGACTTCCCAGCAGAAGCATCACTTGTATTTATATAATCTTTGTTCTGACTAAGTTATCTTTTAAGCATATTATTGATTTCGTGCTGTAAAAGTAATGTTCATCAAAGCTATTTTTGCTGTTTGTGTTCTAGTTTCACTCTCATCAATCGTCTCATTTGTATATGGATTCACTACAATGTGAAGAAAATTAATCTGCATACAAAGAACTCATACAAAGAGAGTTTATCTCACTGTTTAGTTGGAGTTGTTACACCTCAGAGAGAACAGTGCATTCAGATTCACTGTCTTTCTGCTGAAGGATGCATGAGAAAAGACACATTAATTACCGTCCTCTCTAACAGTAACTGTAATCTAATACACAGGTCACAGATATGGCTAAAAACATACATTAACATCAAAATAAAAGCTAAACCCACAGAATCAATCCACCAAAATGATATGTGGATTTTTTTTAACGCGCGGTAATAAAAGTACAAAAATAGCTACATCAAACTGTTGGCAGAAAAACGCATAACGTTACATAACCTTATTCCGGTTTTATGGCACTTCCATAATGTAAACTCAAAACTTCACTTGTAACGAGGCTTGTAATCTTGGTCGTAATATCAGGGTCATTATCAGCAAACACAACACAGCAAAGACAAAGCAACTCGTAATCTGAAAACAGGCATAAAGTCAGGCAGCAAACTTACAGAAATCAGTCCAGGACAGGCAGCAAACAATCACGAAGAGAATAAACAGTCCAAGAGTAATCCACGGGAAGAAACGCTCAGAGATGTTCACCAGGGAAAACAAAACTTCACAATGAGGATCTTCTTCTTCTTTCAGTTTAATGGCGGATCGCAAACCAGCATTTATAGGTGCATACCGCCACCTACTGTAGAGGAGTGTGTAATATCAGGGCTTTACATACTTCAGGTCTAAAATAAATAAATAAATACATAATAATATTAATAATAATTATTATTAAACGCACATACATATATACAGACACATACATATACATAATAGGGGTGTAACGGTTCACAAAATTCACGGTTCGGTTCGATACGATAAACTTGTGTCACGGTTCGGTACGTTTTCGATACAGCAAAAATAAATAAATGCCAGGGAAAATTTATTGATTTTTTATTTTGTTTATTATATTTTTATTAAAACTAACATAATAAAGTATGATTTTTTTTTTTACTTTGAGCAACGATGGAGCTATACTTGACTTTTCTTAGGAGCATATAAAACAAAACAGCTCCTTGGAGAAAATGAAATGTTATATTGTAGTAGTAGTTATAAACAAAGTTTTAATTTAGTTCCGATTAACATTTGAGGGCAGCAATTGTATTCATAATGTCAAAATAAAACCGACGTAATGTTACTTGAAAGCATTACAGCCTACTATTCCTGGTTACAGTTAGTGTTACTACAGTAAATCCATGGTGAATGTTGGTGAATGTTGCTGATCTGTGGACACTGAATATGTTCCTGGTTTCCGCGTCAGCACTGTTTGATCCGTTAATAACGGAGAGATGTGAATGTTTCTCACTAGATCTCGCAGCGATGTTATTACTTCAATAGCGAATTCAAATGCTTTCTTTACTGCAGGGCCGGCTCTAGCCCTTTGGTTGCCCTAGGTGAGATTGAGTTTTAACTATAAAGTCTAAAGAAATTGAGTCTAACTATAAGTATAATGTTCACTTAACGAAAACTTTAAAGAAACTTGTAGTATAAAACTACTAGTCTAGTAGTTTTATACTGCGAGTACACTAAAAGAGGAAAAAGAATATATAATTAGTAAACTATAAGTATAATGTTAAGTTCACTTAAAAAAAAACTTGTAGTATAAAACTACTAAACTAGTAGTTTACGGAGAGTATACTTCAAAGTGTACTTTCATAAACTAAAAATTTGCTACAAGTATTAAAATAGTATACTTCTAGTATACCCATAAGTTCACTTGCAGTACAAATGAAAAACGTAATTATGAACTAGTTGTGCACTTAAAGTTTACTAATGTTAAACTTATAGTGAACTTAAAGCTGCTGTCCGTAACTTTTTTGGGTTAAAAATTATCCAAAATAATAATAATAAAAAAAAACATAACCAGCCAGTGTTCAAAAATATCTGCTTGCCTTTGCTCGATTTAAAACGGTTAGCTTGTAATAATGATTTTAATTCCAGTGGTACTGGTGGATTTCCGCGGGAAATTCCAGCATGTCTTTGCGTCATTACGTCATGTCTGTACACATAAAGAAGTCGTCTCGGCTAGTAGGCTATATTGCGTGTGAGGAGGTTAGAGGTGGAAATGTTTAGCCTTTTCTCACAGCACTTTAAATAATTAAACTTATGGTGGATCCAGAAAGGTTCAAACGACAATCACAAGTGACAACTGGAGATTCACCAGTCCAGTTGTAAACTAATTCGGACTTCGGAGTGGGTAGAGAAAAAAAGAGACTGCGACCAGACCCACGTGAAAACAAGGATAAACATCGACAGGGATTTTCCGTGATTTGAAGGGGTTCAAAACGGACACAGAGATTTTTTTCTGTTGGAAAGGTAGGACATCAATAGTTCAATCGTGTAACATTAGCACACTTGTTCGCTTAATTCACACAGTTACGGAGTTCTCTTACGAGAGTATCTCTCGTACTGCGTAATATCTTACGCTATGGGGAAAACTCTTTTCCACGAGATATTGAAGCCAAAAATTATCCTTAATTTTTTACTAATGTAAAACGCTTTGCAGCAGCAAGCAGACCTAGGCGAGACAGCTCGCGCGCCTATTGGCTGCTCTGCGGCAATAGCAGCAGCCTATCGAGAGAGGCTCTGCGTGACGTCACGACGAATGGGGGCCTTTCGCGCCCATATCGTCACGTCCCGCCAGAAAGGGCGTGGTCTCGCCCTATATCTAGGCTCGATAGCTGCTCTTACGTCGATTTTCATCTCTTCAGCGAAGCCTCCCGCATCGCTGGATCCAGAGTGAGAAGCCGCGCCGTCGACCTGTAGCCTTCAGCGGGACGTGCCATTGAGTCTGGAGTCGCTGGCCTCGCCGCCTTCAGCCGCCGTACCTGCTGTGCTTTCCGGCGTTATATCCTTTCCTCTGCCTAGAGTGTGTGTGTGTGTTTGCATTTCTGCTTTTTTCCCACCCCTCTAAAAGAGCGGCGTCTTTTTAAAGATGCCTTCCTGTGGTTCTTGCCGAGCCCCACTCAGCGACGAGGACCGACATGTCATCTGCGTGTCCTGCCTGGGTGAGGATCACGCGGCCATCGCGCTCGCTGACGGCGGATGCCATCACTGCGAACGTTTGCCTATGGTGACTCTGCGGACTCGCCTAGCTTCGTTCTCCGAGCCCGTATCCCAGCCTGCCGTGACGCCGCGTCGCAAGAAGCGCCGCGCCCAGCGCGCTCCCGAGCTATCTCCAGCCCGCCAAAGCTCGCCGGTTCGCCCGCCAGCTTCGCCGGCTTCGCTCGAGTCGCTCACCGACGGACAGCGGCCGCCGTCCGCCGCCGCGTCCGCCATCGAGTTGGACGACAACACCGAGGCGTGTTCTCTCTTGGCTTCGGATAGCGAGGATTGGGCGAGCTCTGTGGACCTCCCCTCCGCTAACGTTCCCCGCCAACCCTCTGGGAAGAGAGCCGGCATTGAGACTGAGCTGATGCGTCTGCTCACCAAGGCCGTAGAAAGCATCGGCCTCGATTGGGAGGCACCCACGCTGCCGCCGCGCAACAGATTAGACGGGCGCTTTCTCGGGAAAGACGAGGCTCCGTCAAAATCTAGGCCCGCGCCCTTCCTCCCGGAACTTCACGAGGAGGTTGCAAAGTCGTGGAAGGCCCCCTTTTCCGCCAGGATGCGTACCTCTACCTCCGCGGCATTCTCCGCTGTCGACGGTGCGGGAAGTAGAGGCTACCTCGCCATTCCTCCGGTGGAGACGGCTGTCGCGTCGCATCTCTGCCCGCCCTCTGCGGGACGGCGGGTTCAGACGACGCTCCCGTCCAAAGCCTGCCGAGTGACATCATCGCTGCACGGACACGCTTACACCGCAGCCGGGCAAGCAGTCTCAGCGCTGCACACGATGTCTATTCTGCAGATCTACCAGGCAGACCTCCTCCTCAAGCTGGACGAGGAGGGACCCGGTGCTATCTGTGTGGCGGACCTGAGGAGCGCTACGGACCTCGCTCTACGCGCTTCTAAAGCCGCTGCGCAAGCCATGGGGCGGAACATGGCCTCTCTCGCCGTTGCCGAGAGACACTTATGGTTGACGCTGTCTGAGATGACGGAAGCCGAGCGCTCTGTGTTCCTCGACGCGCCCATTTCCCCGGAGGGCCTGTTCGGAACGGCCGTCAAAGACTTCGCGGACAGGTTTGTTGAGGTGCAGAAGACTTCTCAGGCTATGAAGCACTTCCTGCCGAAGCGCTCGAGCTCCGCTACAGGCCGCACCAAGCCGCCTGCTCGCAGCTCTCAGCCCCAGCCTGCACCGCCCTCCTCCGCCGCCGCCTCACAGCGCCGCCAGGCCCGGGATCAGAGACCGCGGTCTCGCTCCGCCGGACGCCGCCCCCCTCACCGCGGGCCCCGGCCGAGGATTGAGATCAAGCCCGAGGCCCCAAAGTCTTCCTAGCCGCTCTAGGAAAACGACGGTGTTCAGATCCCGCTGCGGCCGGATTTCCACCAAAACTTCTCGCTCGTTCAGCCCCATGCGTTGTGACTGTCCCAGTGTATTTTGCAGTGAAGCAGCCGGTGTCTCAGCCCGCTTGCCTGCACACAAAAGCTGTTTTTACGGCTACCCAGATAAATCCAATAAAGAGTGTATTTTCTGGTGTTCCGGCCTCGGCCGATGGTGTTATGAGTGTTGTAAGAATGCCCACGCCCCAGTGCCCATTCCCACACCCAGACACAGCCCGCCACGGTGCAGGGCTCACACAAATAAAATCGACTCCGGTCGATTGTGCAAACACTGTAGTGAACGCGCCCATATCCCCATGCCCGCTTACACTACACGCTGCGTGTCCCTCGGTTTCTGTAAAAACGAAACCAACACACATTCAGTCGGCCCTAAACGACAGTGTTTTCAGTGTAGCAAATGTGCCCGTGGTCCCGCGCCCACATTTCCTCACAGACACGCCGAATCCCACGGGATTCGCCCCGCTCACTCTCTCGGCGCCACCCGCCTCAGAGGAGATGAGCGCGGCCAGGCTGCCGCTGTGATCAGCGCGCCCCCCGCCTCGAACGCCGTAAACACGGCGCTGTGTTCCCAGCACACACGGACTCTTGTGCCGCCGCTTTCCCGCGGCCAGAGCCCAGATTTCATTCTGCCCCTAGCTATTCACGCGGATGCGTGGTCAAGGCTTCCCGGGGTATCAGAGTGGGTGCTGAACACTATAAAGAGAGGCTATTCGCTACAATTCGCTCGACGCCCTCGCCGCTACACGGCGCGCGTCGAAACTACGGTGAAAAGCGAAGTATCTCATCTACTTCGAGCCGAGATAGCGAAACTACTGAGGAAAGGGGCTATAGAACCTTTATCTCAGGCTCAGAGCGAAGGGGGCTTATACAGCAGATATTTTCTGGTACCGAAGAAAGATGGTGGGCTCAGACCCATTCTAGATCTGAGGCTGCTGAACAGAGCGCTCGTGAAGCGCCAGTTCAGGATGCTTACGACCAGGAAAATCCTCGCGCAAGTGCGCCAAGGAGACTGGTTCATGTCAATAGATCTGAAAGACGCGTATTTCCAAATACAAATAGCGTCCCATCACAGGCGATTCTTGAGATTCGCCTTCGAGGGCCAGGCGTATCAATACACAGTCCTGCCGTTCGGCCTGTCCCTAGCACCCCGTACGTTCACGAAGTGCATGGACGCGGCCCTCGCCCCCCTGAGACTTCGGGGCATGCGAGTTTTGAACTACTTGGACGATTGGCTGATTCTAGCTCGTTCACGAACGGAGCTCTTAGAACACAGGGCCGCATTACTCGAGCACCTCGAGGAGCTGGGCCTTACAGTCAATTGGGCGAAAAGCTCACTGCTCCCCAGTCGGAGGATTTCCTTTCTGGGAACAGTGTTAGACTCGCTATCCATGACGGCACGCCTGTCACCAGAGCGCGGATTGAATATTCAGCACGTCGCGAAATCCTTCCGCCACGGCTCTATAGTCCCGCTCAGAAGGTTTCAGAAAATGCTGGGTCTCATGGCCTCAGCAGCCTCTGTACTCCAGTTGGGCCTGCTCCGCATGCGCCCACTGCAGCTATGGCTAAAAGCACGAGTTCCCCCCAGGGCATGGACCGCAGGTCTGTTTCGCCTCAGGGTCGACCTTCAGTGCATTTCGGCTCTGAAACCGTGGAAAGCAACCGACTGGTATCAGTCAGGTGTGAGTCTGGGGATCCCCTCAAGTGTGAAGGTGGTGTCTACGGACGCCTCCACTTCGGGGTGGGGAGCGCTGCTCGAGGGCAGACCGCTGGCTGGCCTGTGGTCAGTGCGGGAGAAGCTCCTTCACATAAACTGCTTGGAATTAATAGCAGTCGACAAAGCGCTAAGGCGCTTCTGTCCCCAGATAACAGGCCACCACGTATTGGTCCGGTCGGACAACATGTCAGTGGTGGCATACATAAATCGCCAGGGCGGCGTCAGGTCCCGAAACCTTTACAGGCTGACGGAACGCCTCCTGGTCTGGGCTCAGCACAACCTGCTCTCGCTAAGAGCGGCGCATGTGCCTGGTCACCTAAATGTGGGACCAGACAGGCTGTCCAGAAACAACGTTCCAGCAGGAGAATGGTCTCTGCACCCGCAGACGATCCAGCTGCTGTGGGAAACGTTTGGCAAAGCGCAGGTGGACCTGTTCGCGTCCCAAGAAAACGCTCACTGCCCGAGATTCTTCTCGAAAAGCCGGAGTGTTAAACACGATCGCGCAGGCTAGAGCCCCGTCTACCAGACGGCTCTACTCCTCGAAGTGGTCTGTGTTCTCTGCTTGGTGTCAAGCGCAGGGCTTTTCACCTGTAGACTGCGGGGTTACGGAAGTGCTTTCCTTCCTTCAGGAGCTACTGGATGAGGGCAGGTCCCCTTCCACGCTCAAAGTATACGTGGCGGCCATAGCAACGTTTGCAAAACCGGTGTCTGGCCAGTCACTAGGAAAGAGCGACTTAGTCGTGCGTTTCCTTAGAGGAGCTCGGAGGCTAAACCCTCCCAGGCCCCCTTTAGTCCCGACATGGGACCTTTCCACGGTCCTGGAGGCCATGAAAGGCGCCCCATTCGAGCCAATCCAGTCGTCAGACATGAAACACTTGTCTTTCAAGACAGCGTTTCTTATGGCTCTCGCTTCAGTGAAGCGCGTAGGGGACTTGCAAGCGCTCTCAGTAAGCGCGTCATGCATGGAGTTTGGACCTAACGACTCAAAGGTCATACTCAAACCAAAGCACGGTTACGTGCCGAAATCCCTCAACACACCGTTCAGGGCCCAGGTGATTTCCCTGTCTGCCCTTCCGGTTCTCAATGAGGAGAAGGACACGAGTCTCCTTTGCCCTGTCAGGGCACTAAGGGCTTATGTGTCCCGCTCGTCTGGTTTCAGACAGACTGAGCAGCTTTTCGTTTCGTTTGGCGGCCATACTAAGGGACTTGCCGCGTCGAAACAGAGCCTATCCAGATGGATAGTTGGTGCAATAGCGCTGGCTTACACTTCTAAGGGCCTACAGTGCCCTTTGGGTGTTAGAGCGCACTCCACGAGAGGCATGGCCTCCTCGTGGGCATGGTCTAGCG
This sequence comes from Chrosomus eos, assembly GCA_036326025.1. Lineage (NCBI taxonomy): Eukaryota > Metazoa > Chordata > Actinopteri > Cypriniformes > Leuciscidae > Chrosomus > Chrosomus eos. The sequence goes on along the minus strand of JAZAVI010000332.1, from coordinate 45,063 downwards.
GGGTTACCCTGCAAGATATTTGTATGGCCGCGGGCTGGGCCTCGCCGTCTACATTTATAAAATACTATAATCTGGAGGTCCCCGCCTTACAAGCTAAGCATTTGGCGGTATAAAATTCAGTGCTATCTGCCCGCTGTGCGGCTCGGATACTGAGTTTGACCTGCGTATTGCTCACTGACCGGTACAGCAGCTCATTTAAAAGTTGACACACTTGTGGCCACCCAGTTCAGGCTGAATGTTCACCCTGACGGTATGGTTTATTGTCACATGATTGGCTCCTTTCGGAGGCTATTTACAGGGAATGATGCTTCTAGCCTCTCTTCCCTCACTCTCTGTGAGTTTATGGTGATTATGCACTATATGCGCCCCGGGCTTCGGCCCCTGGGACTTTGGTGTTGGATCCCTACCAGCACGGCGTGTTGCATTGTGTTCCCCATAGCGTAAGATATTACGCAGTACGAGAGATACTCTCGTAAGAGAACGTACTCGGTTACTAACGTAACCTCGGTTCTCTCTAGAGAGGGAACGAGTACTGCGTATCTTGCCGTGCTTGGAATACGCTCTGGTTCGCTTCGGCGATGAAAACCGACGTAAGAGCAGCTATCGAGCCTAGATATAGGGCGAGACCACGCCCTTTCTGGCGGGACGTGACGATATGGGCGCGAAAGGCCCCCATTCGTCGTGACGTCACGCAGAGCCTCTCTCGATAGGCTGCTGCTATTGCCGCAGAGCAGCCAATAGGCGCGCGAGCTGTCTCGCCTAGGTCTGCTTGCTGCTGCAAAGCGTTTTACATTAGTAAAAAATTAAGGATAATTTTTGGCTTCAATATCTCGTGGAAAAGAGTTTTCCCCATAGCGTAAGATATTACGCAGTACTCGTTCCCTCTCTAGAGAGAACCGAGGTTACGTTAGTAACCGAGTACGTTTGTTGTGGCTTTTTTCATTTAGCTATTATGGTAAATATGAATTGTTTTGTGCTAGCTATGAGAGGGAGCAATTCACCGCTACTCCAAGAAAACCAACCGCCTCCTCCGAAATTAGATATATTCCAGTTTTAAATATGCATCAGATTACAGATATGTGTTTTTTTATTTCAAAGAAAACCAGTAAAAAAACATTAATTTATTGGTATGGCAATCAGAAAGACTGCACAGAAATGGAAACTGAAGTACAGGTAGCCATAATACACATTACATGTAGTCACGCAATGTTGATGTTGTTAACATTAAAAATTTGAGAACAAAGTATAATTTGAAAGGTTTGACGCGATCGTTATATTTAATCAGCACGATTTTACTGCAAGACTATCAGAAAAAAAGTGGATGTTAGGCCTGCTTACTTGTTCAGATGACATTTTCCGATGAAAATTCTTATGTTGTCATGGTCATACTGTACAGGTCCTTCTAAAAAAAATAGCATATTGTGATAAAGTTCATTATTTTCCATAATGTAATGATAAAAATTAAACTTTCATATATTTTAGATTCATTGCACACCAACTGAAATATTTCAGGTCTTTTATTGTTTTAATACTGATGATTTTGGCATACAGCTCATGAAAACCCAAAATTCCTGTCTCAAAAAATTAGCATATTTCATCCGACCAATAAAATAAGTGTTTTTAATACAAAAAAAAAAGTCATCATTTTTTTTTAATTCTTCAAATAATTATGTTCAGTTATGTTCACTCAATACTTGGTCGGGAATCCTTTTGCAGAAATGACTGCTTCAATGCAGCGTCCGTGGCATGGAGGCAATCAGTCTGTGGCACTGCTGAGGTGTTGTGGAGGCCCAGGATGCTTCGATAGCGGCCTTAAGCTCATCCAGAGTGCTGGGTCTTGCGTCTCTCAACTTTCTCTTCACAATATCCCACAGATTCTCTATGGGGTTCAGGTCAGGAGACTTGGCAGGCCAATTGAGCACAGTAATACCATGGTCAGTAAACCATTTACCAGTGGTTTTGGCACTGTGAGCAGGTGCCAGGTCGTGCTGAAAAATGAAATCTTCATCTCCATAAAGCTTTTCAGCAGATGGAAGCATGAAGTGCTCCAAAATCTCCTGATAGCTAGCTGCATTGACCCTGCCCTTGATAAAACACAGTGGACCAACACCAGCAGCTGACATGGCACCCCAGACCATCACTGACTGTGGGTATTTGACACTGGACTTCAGGCATTTTGGCATTTCCTTCTCCCCAGTCTTCCTCCAGACTCTGGCACCTTGATTTCCGAATGACATGCAAAATTTGCATAAACCACTGAGCAACAGTCCAGTGCTGCTTCTCTGTAGCCCATGTCAGGCGCTTCTGCCACTGTTTCTGGTTCAAAAGTGGGGACCTGGGGAATGCGGCACCTGTAGCCCATCTCCTGCACACGCCTGTGCTCCAGACTCAGTCCACTGCTTCCGCAGGTCCCCCAAGCTCTGGAATCGGTCCTTCTCCACAATCTTCCTCAGGGTCCGGTCACCTCTTCTCGTTGTGCAGCGTTTTTTGCCACACTTTTTCCTTCCCACAGACTTCCCACTGAGGTGCCTTGATACAGCACTCTGGGAACAGCCTACTTGTTCAGAAATTTCTTTCTGTGTCTTACCCTCTTGCTTGAGGGTGTCAATGATGGCCTTCTGGAGAGCAGTGTTACCCATGATTGCGGTTTTGAGTAATGAAACAGGCTGTGAGTTTTTAAAAGCCTCAGGAATCTTTTGCAGGTGTTTAGAGTTAATTAGTTGATTCAGATGATTAGGTTAATAGCTCGTTTAGAGAACCTTTTCATGATATGCTAATTTTTTGAGATTTTGGGTTTTCATGAGCTGTATGCCAAAATCATCAGTATTAAAGCAATAAAAGACCGGAAATATTTCAGTTGGTGTGCAATGAATCTAAAATATATGAAAGTTTAATTTTTATCATTACATTATGGAAAATAATGAACTTTATCACAATATGCTAATTTTTTTAGAAGGACCTGTATATGTAACGGGTCCCGGCCAGGGGTCCGCTAGCAGATTTGATACTCCTGGTCGAAGTTCTCTGGAAATATTGAATATATGACACGATTATAAGAGACATGGGACAACAGTTGCTTTTTTTCCATTCAACTGGAATATATCTTTATTAACAACATTTCAACTTTAAATCTGCAATCAAGAATTATTACTGTTATTTTTGGTTGCTCTGTATTGTGAAAGAGTCAGTGGGGGAGGGCAGTAAAACAAAAAGAGGTTGTTGTGGTTGTGCCCGACATGTATGTGATAAATGTGAACAGACAGTGGAATGTTGGCTCGAAGAAGCAGAAAAGAGAGAGCGTAAGAAAATGCAGAAAGAATTAGCACTTAGAAATGAAAATGAAGACAGTAAATTGTGTGAAAGACATGTATGTGTGTCAGCATCACCAGACAAAACTAACAAAAAGAATGTTTGTGTTTCTCCACATGAAATGGCGAGTGGGTCGGCACCGCCGGCCCAAAATCCTCACTTTCCGGTGGTGGCATTGAAAACCCGAAAACTGGACTCCGACCTCGACTGCTCTCCGCCCAGAAGACCAGCACAAGCAGCTGCCGCAGACTGGGACACAGAAGGAGACCTTTCTGAACTGTTCGCTGACACAGTCCCCGACACCCCTGATCCAGACAGCGCTGAGGCCAGCGCACCACCAATCCTGACGAGATCAAAGGTGAAGCAAGAAAAGCCAAGCTTTACAGCTCCCATGGTAGAGGTGGCGGGTGCTGATGGGCCGATGATGGTTTTCAGACCCTGGACAGTGACCGACATGAAGGAAGCCATGGCCCATCTGCCAAATCATGACGACGCAGGTGATAAATTTGCTGATGCAATAACCACGTTTTGTCAAGAATTCAGTCCCACCACGCAGGAATTGAAAAGACTGATGGCTGTGAAACTGGGGGCAACGAACTGGCATAAAGTGAGCGGGAGTATGGGGAATGCGGAACACCGGCGAAGCCACAGAAACTGGGGACATCCGGACAACGCTCAGTATGTGAACACTGTCACGGCTCTCACGAGAGCCATAAAAGCGGCTTTCCCAGCACGTGTGGACACGGAAGCGATCAACAGCTGCGCTCAGCTGAGAGCAGAGCCTGTTCGGGACTATTACAGCAGACTGTTCGAGACATTTCGCAAACACAGCGGCTTGGACGAGCCAGCTGACAGAGGTACTGTTCCAGGCACATGGGAATGTCATTTGCAGGGATGTTTTCTGAAAGGACTAAGACCTGAGATCGCACAAGCGGTGAAAGCGAGTTTCATTGAATGGAAGAGCGGCCGGCTGGCCTCCACGCTTGCGCATGCTGTGCACGCGGAGGAACAGCTGCTGACACAGAAAGACAAGAGCAAGGCGAAGGGGGAGAGAGAGCTCCAGCTGGCAGTTATCGCATCAGCTAACAACAGAGCTCCACGCGAACAGGGGCCTCCACGACAGAAGAGAGGTGAGCGATACAAAGGGCGTTGGCGCTGTGGCTTGTGCGAAACCGACGACCATGGCATCAACAATTGCACAAAATGCCTTGTGTGCAAGAAAGACGGACATTGGGCCAAGGACTGTCCGGAACGGAGGGCGGATTGAAGGCGGGCATGCGGAGAGCAGCGAGGGAAGAGCGAGGCTGAGGGGGATCGATGGTCATCCACGAGACAGGGAAGTGAACATCTTTTAATCACACACACACACAACACTCACACATACACTGATTTACATCATGCTCTCCGCAATGAAATATCTGCTTGCAGACCCTTTGGTGTGAATGATTTAACTGTACGTGATAATGGTGTGGATGAATGTTTGAGAATGTACAGTAGTGCAGGGTTTATGCAAATGCCAAAATATAAAATGTTAGTAGATGGGACATTAGTAGAATTTCTCGTCGACTCTGGGGTCGGACGGTCCACTATCCGACCATGTGACTTACCAGGTATGCCAGAATTGACAGGTGAAGTGATAAAAAGCACTTCAGCCTCGGGACATTTGATCTGTGACAAAATTACAGTGCCGTTGGAATGTGAGACAGAGGGAGGGAGAGCATTTAAACATGCGTTTATGTGTTCTCCGTCCTGCCCGATCCCTCTAATGGGCAGAGATTTAATGTGTGAATTAAATTTGACCCTTACGGGAAATTCATTTGGCATTAGCATTGAAGAAGAATCACAACTATGTTGTGCTAAATTTGAGCCACAATGGGCATATGTGTGGCGTGTGGAAAATGATGATTGGGCAAAAATGATTGTAAAACTGGCAAAAGATCGAACAATATCATTTACCACAGACATTATGTCACCTGACCAGCTACATTGTACGTCACATGTTGGTGTAGAGCGTGAACCGCAATATGAGGAGGGCTGGTTTAATGGGGAAGAAAAGGAGACTGTAAAATTTGATAAGATTTTCTGGACAGAAAATATGTGTGCGCTCTCTGCCTGTCTCACTGAAAAGCAACTACAGTGTTATTTGATAGCAGGGAAAGCTGCGCCGCACTTATCAGTGGCCAAGGCCAAAGAGCAGCAGTGGGCAGATTTAGGCCTGTTTGTAAAAGACTGCATGACAGCAACAGACTGGGTTGAAATAAATGCAAATGAAAAACACAGTAAAGAGATGGGGGCATTTATGTCAAACTGTGATTTTGAGGTAGAGGTGCAGAGAACTGTTACTGCAATTGGGACAAGTGTGCTGGAGAAACATGAGGGGGGGGGGGCTATTTCTGTCACAGACATTCACCCTGTTCTGGCAGAAATACCTCCCACATTGTGGGCCAAACACAAATATGATGTGGGTTTAATTAAAGGTTGTGAACCGGTTGTAATCACCCCAAAATCTGATTACAGACCATGCCAAAAGCAATATCCCCTCAAACGGGAAGCTTTGCAGGGAATTATGCCAGTTTTTGACTCTTTACTGAAAGAGGGCATAATTGTTCCATGCCATGATTCTCCTGTACGCACCCCAATTTTTCCAGTAAAGAAAATACGAGATTCTAATTCACCGGTCGAGTATAGATTTGTGCAAGATTTACAAGCTGTGAATTCTGCGATAATTTCTAGGGCAGCGAGAGTTCCAAACCCGTATACAATCTTGTCACAAATTCCGCAAAATGCAAAGTATTTCACTGTCGTGGATTTGGCTAATGCATTTTTTAGCGTCCCGGTCGACAGAGACAGCCAGTTTTGGTTTGCGTTTGATTTTAATGGGGAAGGATTTTCATTCACGCGACTTTGTCAGGGGTTCGTGGACTCTACGACTATATATAATGAAGCGCTTAGACGAAGCCTCGAGCCCCTGACATTGACACCTGGCACGGCTTTATTGCAATATGTGGATGATCTGCTGATTTGTGCATGTGACAAAGCTACGTGTGTGGCTGACTCTGTCTCCCTCTTGAAGCATCTTGAGCGAGAGGGACACAAAGTCAGTCTTTCAAAACTGCAGTTTGTAAAACAGGAAGTAAAATTTTTGGGTCACGTCATAAAGCCAAGCAGCAAATCCATCTGTACCAAACGAGTAAAAGCCATTCAAGATGTGCCAAAACCAATCACGAAAAAACAATTACTGTCATTTTTGGGAATGTGTGCTTATTGTCGTACATTTATTCCTAATTATGCCATTCTTGAGCAGCCTTTGAGAGCCCTGCTAACAGGGAAAGGGCTGAGATCATGTGACAAGCTTGTTTGGACAAGCGAGGCCGAAGAGACATTTGATAACATGAAAATGCAGCTGGCTTTGGCTCCTGCTCTGGGCCTGCCGGCTGTAAATAAACCGTTTGTACAGATGGTGGATGAGAAACATGGATTTATGACTTCTGTTCTGTTGCAGTCTCATGGGTACCGGCTGCGACCTGTGGGGTATTTTTCAACCAAACTTGATGCAGTAGCAGCAGGGCTGCCACACTGTCTGAGAGCCGTGGCAGCTGCTGAATTGGCTGTGCTGGCATCCAGGGAATTTGTGGGGTATTCTGATTTAACTTTGATGGTTCCACACGCTGTCTCCATGATACTGCAGGAACAACGAACCAGCCATCTGTCCGTCGCCAGATGGCTCAGGTATCATTCGATTTTATTGGAAATGCCAAACATTACAGTAAAAAGGTGCACAACTTTGAATCCTGCCACCCTTCTCCCGACAGAGGAGGATGGAGAGGAGCACCACTGCTGTCTGACAGCGCTTGAACAAGTGTGCACACCGCGTCCAGACTTATTAGACACGCCACTTGAAAATTGTGATAATGTCCTCTTTGTGGATGGGTCGGCTTCCAAAGATCCACAAACAGGGAAGAATAAAGTAGGATTTGCAATTACCACTGAATTTGAGGTTGTGGCATCTGGCAAATTGCCATCAAATTATTCAGCTCAGGCAGCTGAACTGGTTGCTTTAACAGAAGCATGCAAACTTATGACAGGTAAATGTGTGACAATTTTTCACAGACTCGCGTTATGCCTTTGGAGTGACCCACGATTTCGCCGCTATATGGAGGCACAGGAAATTTTTTAAATCAGATGGCCGTCCAATTCTAAACGCGTCCCTTGTATCTGACCTTTTGGAGGCCATTCTTCTACCAGATAAGGTCGCGATTTGTAAATGCGCAGCGCATACTAATGATAACACTTCAGTCTCAACAGGAAACGCACGAGCAGACGCGGCTGCGAAGGCCGCAGCAGCAAGGGGGCCAGAAGCACCACCGTGTGCTTTGGTATCTGACACTAACCTCGACATTTCTTCTTCTTTACAGAGTATGCAGTGTTTTTCCACAGGAGAGGAGAAACACAGGTGGAAGGCGGCAGGCTGCACTTTGCAGAACAATGTGTGGAGAAGCTGTGATGGCATGCCTTGTTTACCGAAACACTTCTTTCCTCATTATGGAAAATTGATCCATGGGAAGGATCATATTTCCAAAGGGGGAATGATTGAACAGATGAAAGAATTGTGGTTTACCAAAAGGTTTACAGTTTACGCCGAATATTTTTGTAAAAGATGTGTCATTTGTAACACACACAATGTGGCAAGAGGTATAAAAACACCAATAGTATCTCAACAACCAGCAGGGGGCCCGTTTGAGTATCTGATGATGGATTATATTGAGTTAAATCCATGTGGGAAACAGAAACACTGCCTGGTGATGGTTGATATGTGGTCCAAATGGGTTGAGGCCTTCCCAACCTCGAAGCAAGACTCGGGAGCAGTAGCGAAAGCTCTGTTGACCGAGATTGTTCCGAGATGGGGAATTCCAAGAAAAATCAGCTCGGACAATGGCAGACACTTTGTCAATGAAGCAATAAAGCAAGTGGGTGAGTTTTTAGGAATTGACATGAGAACACATTGCAGTTACCACGCCGCATCAGGAGGGGCAGTGGAGAGAGAGAACCAAACGATCAAAAACAAATTGGCTAAGTGCTGTGAGGAAACTGGACTCACATGGGTCAAAGCACTCCCTATTGTGTTGATGTACATGAGAATGAGAAAACGAGAGAAAACAAATTTAAGCCCATTTGAAATACTCTTTGGTAGGCCACCGTTCATGGGGATTGAAGGGGGTAGACAAAGGCTGCCATCGACAGAACTGTGCGAAAATGACATGTTGAATTACTGCAAAGAAATGTCTTCTCTGTTGTCTAATGTCTGTGTTCAGGTGAAAGCTGCTCAGGGAAAGGTTGCTGATACGTTCCTGCACAAGGTCAGGCCTGGTGATTTTGTGGTGATTCGTGACCTGAGGAGAAAGAGCTGGAAGGCGAAAAGGTGGCTAGGGCCTTTCCAAGTGTTGTTAACGACGCATACAGCGGTGAAGGTCGCGGAGAGAGTGACGTGGGTCCATGCTAATCACTGCAGGATAGTTCCGGCGCCATCGCAGACGGATCAACAACAGACGGATCAACAACAGAAGGAGACAGTTCCAACTGAATGTCAATAAACGCCGAGGTCAAGTCTGAACGCCAAGTACCACTATCAGTAGAAGAACAAGGCCAGCCAAAGAGAAAAACAAGGCCTGTGTGCAGAGTGAGCCCCACCGTGCGTTCACCACCAGAAATAACCATTGTGAACAGGTACGAACTGCATTCTACTGCATTCTACTGCATTCTAGTGGTGTGTTTAAGCGGAACGAGATACAAGCGGACGCAGGGAGGAGACTGGGAGGGACGGATAACTCTCATTGCACGAACGGCATCCGGCTGGACACCGTTAATCAACAAAGCAGATAAGACTCTCAGTGCTTTAAAGACTGAACTCCCTCACACATTCTGGTCACACACTTGCAACTCTGATCGAGCAAACGAGACAAATGGAGAGACCGTGGCACCCCTTGCGGGGACCGGGAATGTGTGGTTTGTGTAGAAGTATGTGCATATTGATCGTGATATCAGTGACTGTTTGTGTGATCATAATGCATCTTACCGAAGGTCTGAGAGCACTGCCAAAGGAGGACTACACCAACTGGACTGAAATATCTGTGCTGAATAACACCATCAGAGGACGAGGCAAGAGAGCCACGCTCGAGAAAGTGGATTCGACGAAGGGTCTAGAGGGGAACATCGTCACGCTCGTGGAAGGATCAAATGTGACTTTCAGGTAGGCTTGGGAATCGGTTCCAGGTTCCGGTTTGGAACCGGTTCCAAACATTCCGATCCATCGGAATCGTACACGTCCACACGTTAACGATTCCACTAACGATTCCGTATGTTCCGTTCCATCCATTCCTGCATCGCGGCATGACGTTACAGTATGCGACTGGATTTTTAAATCCCCCAAAAACGCGATGGCTACGAGACGTAAACGATCGAGAGTGTGGCTTCATTTTAAATGCAGACCGGGGAAGCAAATCTGGGCGACACAACCCCTCCCGTCATTTCAGCTCCAATGACGGCATCAAAACAATGAAAGCATGGCGAAGCGGCTCTCCACGGCTCTGCTTTCGTCGGCGAAAAAGTTAAGAAACTCGACGCTATAAGCATCAGTACCCAGCCGAGCAGTTCGCACGTGACTTTTATGCAGTGTTTCCCACACATAGACTAATTCGCGGCCACAAAATCAACTCCGGCCGCCACATATTGCGTTTCGTTCATTTTTTTTATGCTATTTAAAACACGCAGCGTATTCTTTCCGTTGTATTTCCTTTCCCCGCTCTTCCTCCGTCTCTTAATCACTCACGCGTCTCTCTCAAATACACACACACCGTGTCTGTCTATGAGGCGTCAGACTGGACAAAAGCGAAGCGAACTCCGCGAGCGACACTGGGCGATAGAGAGACAGAGTGTGACTTTTATTTAAACTTATATAAACTGATATAATTGATTTTACTGGACAGCTTAAAGCTCATAACCATATTTTGTTTGCATATATCATATGCAGTATTTGTCCTGAAAAGGCTACTCAGTAAATGTCTGTAATTTAAGGTCATTTCTATTTTATTTGTATACATTTTAATCATTAACTTTAAAAGCACACTCTTTTTATGACTAAAATAACAGTAAAGGGTAAAAAAAAAAGAATTCCCAAAAATTAAAACGGAAAAAAACGGAATTTGGGAAAAAATTAAACTGATTTCATGGGGCCCTAGATATTGCACACTTGGTTTTCATTCTCTAACACCACTTTAAATTAGACATTCAAAGCCAACAACTCTCAAAGCCACACTGTAAGTGTTCAGCAAATGGTACAGGAATCGATATGGGAATCGATAAGGAATCGCATCGATAAGCAGACTCGACAATGGCATCGATATCGATAATTTCTTAACGATGCCCATCCCTACTTTCAGGTGCAACCCTTTTCAAAAGAACTGTCCAGACTGCGGGGGGCGCCCTGAGGAGTATGCTGGTTTCTACATCTGCGCAGACCCATGCAGCTGGGCCAACGTGAAAGCATATTACTACGACTACAAGAAGGGACATGACGACAGATTCAGAGTGCATTCGAACAACATGTACAGCAGCAACAAGTACGGGATGATTGTTGAACTGAAACAAGTAAGACTTTCTGACCAGGGCAGGTATTACTGTGGCCTGGATCTGGGGGGAACTGACTGGTATGAGACCATAGACATTATTGTAAACACTGCCCCACCAATAACGACGACGATGCAACCTTTCATGCCACCTAAGATCGAACGACAGACAAAGGAGGAGATGGCTTGGATGGAGAATGGAGATGCGAGTAAAGGCCAAGTGAACCCTGAGGTACAGAACGCCATCTCAAAGTGTCAAGGGAACAAAGCCTGTGCGCTAGCCATTTTGCAGAAGGAGGAGCTGGAGATTTCAACGAGCTGCTGGCTTTGTCTGCAAATGTCTCACGCCTGGAAAGCTGTTCCACTGCCTGCAGCAACAGCTAAGGAAACAAAGTGTCTGATCCCACAGCAAATGACTGACGTGCTTAAAGCTGTGCTTGATCTTGAAAAAGGAAAGACACCAACGAAACAACCTGAGGACAACTGTGACCACGTGCAGCAGTACAACCACACCGAAATAGCGATCCCACCACTGAGAGTGACAACAACGAAGGGTGATGTATGTGTTTGTTTGAATAATGAGAGACTGTTTAAAGCAGGGTGGTCTGATTGCAGAATCAAAATCAAAGTGAGGGACGAAGCAACGGACAATTGCACTGCAGTCATCAACAATGCAGAAGTAAATTTCACATGTCCATTCAGTAAGCCAAATGAGACTACACCTGCAGCAGTGTGGGTGTGTGGTAACAGGGCATTTCACAAAATGCCAGAGAAATGGTCAGGGTGTTGTTATCCAGCTTTAATGAATGTGGGTACATCTGTGTAATTGCCAAGTAAACAATCTGTAGGGGGAAGACAGAAAAGGAATGTTAACATTTTGCCAGGTGCTTTGCCAAATCACTATAATGGGTACACTTTATCTGACCCCTGGGGCTAATGTGGGTTGGTCATTGTTCTTAGGAGTTGGAACGACAGTCGCTATCAATAAGATCAATGGATTAGCCTGGACAGTGTTAGCAATAGCTAATAGTACTGAAAATGCTTTAACAATGATAAATGACGAAATGAAACACCTGAGAGATGCCGTTATTCAGAATAGGCTTGCTCTAGATTTACTTTCCTCGGAGAGAGGCGGGGTGTGTAAGATGTTAGGAATGTCTTGCTGTTTTAATATTCCAGACTATAGTAACAACATCACGGATGTGATTGAACACATGAGAAGGGCTGTAAGGGAGCTTGAGCACGCCAATGATACATGGATGGGGTGGGTCATGACTATGTGGGGAGGATGGGTATACTGGATACTGGAAACCTTACTGCCAATTGGGATAATAGGCTGTGTGATACTGCTTTGCATACCTTGTATTATGAAATGTGTCTCTAGCTCAGTAAAGAGAGTGATTGGAGCAGGGACATCTGCTACACTGGTAAAAATGACAGCCCATCCGCATGATGATGATAATGACAAAAGATTTGATGATGATTCTAGTAGTGGAAGCTACAGTGACATGTGTTAGACATTAGGGGTATGTTTTCCTTTTCTTTCTCTTCTTCCTATGAGTGTTTTTGATATGAACAGATGGTTAAAAGCTGTGCTTATCCGCTATGTGATAAGGTACAAGGAGAGGGTTTTGAAATGAAGGGTTTTATTATACTTTTCTCATACTTTGTATTTTGATGTGACCAGTGTGGATTGATGATTTGTTGTTTTTCTAACTAGTCTGTACACTATTTCTTATTTAACTAAGGTGACTGAGGGTCAAGCTATGTTTGGGGTACAGCAGCAGTGATTGCTTATCCAGCCCGGCTTTAGTTGAATTCTTTATCTGCTTGCTAAATATTTAAGGGACTATCCTTACAAAACAGCCTAAGCTTTTTCCTTTCAGAATGCTATTTTTCACAAATATTTAAGTAGAGTGATCATTTATGCGAAAATCAGAAATGAAGAGTATAAGTGTGATGATAAGACTTAAAATTTGTCCTTTTGGTTTTATTATTATGATTATGGGTAATCTGAATGATAAAAAGTGGGGATTGTAGTGGAAAATTTTAATCTTATGTTAATCTTACATTAATATTATGATAATCAGTAGTTAATTTACTAGATGGATTTAAGTTATGTGTCTTCTGATGATTTTGAAAGAACATGAACTAAACTGTGTGTACGTGCATAGGGTGACATACAGGAGCAGGTGGAAGGGGACCTTTGACCTTAGGGCCTGGTCAGCTTTTGACCAGTGTATTTCTGTATTAGGCTATGGTCTGAAGAGAGGGAGAGGCGCCTGTTGTGCCCCTAAAAAGACATAACAGTTCGCTCATATCTGTAAACTTAGCAGGAAAAGGTCCTTGAAACGAGTACTTAAACCCCCTCCTGCTTCTCTCTGTGTGTCACTCCTCGCATGAATTGAACTTTGTGTGATTGGACTGAACCTATTCCTGCAGGAATAAAATACTTCTTTTTATTGAATTTGACTCTGAATGACTCTTTCTCAGTGATACTGATTGGTTAGTAAATTTTGCCGTAACATGTTCTTGTTTGTTCCCTTCATTTCGACGGTAATAGTTTTATAAACAAGGCACAGTTTGACGATTTGCAGATCGCCTAATACTTGAAGATTGAGCAGTCCCAACGATAAAGGTTCACGGAACCGCAGGCGGTGAGTAAAACTGCTTCAAATGTCTGTGTGTTGTTAACTATCGGCGTGTAAACTAAGCACAGCAAGTAAACAACATGATCTCGTACAGTTAATGTATCGATGGAGCATGCGATGTATGGTGTGTGTGTGTGTGTGTGTTTGTGTTTGTGTGTTTAAATACATTTGTTTAGCTGGCCACTGTATGTGTCAGTTTGTTTATTGTAAAAATAAATCATGTCCTCATAAACCACAAGTCTGTCTGTTTACAACAAACGCAAAAGCTTCGCGCGCTCCCGCCCACACGGCACGCCTCCACCTGCTCGGGTTTTTCCGGAAAGACTCGGTAGAGAATATATTTCTTTTATAAATATAATAAAACTAAAGACTTTTTGGAGATATGAAGGATGCAATACTACTCTATAGGTCAGGGACGTGCACAGACATTTTGAGGGGCAGGGGCTCAAGTGGAAAAAAAGGGCACTTCTCATAATTACATTTTTTTTAACAAAAAAGTATATATATATATATATATATATATATCAGTGGTGGGCCGTCAGGGCCAGCAAGGCCTTCTCTGCTGGCCTAAACACTATCAGAATTACTGACTTGCACTTTAATATATTTTTTTATATATATATTTTTTATATATATATTAGTATTAAATTATTCCCAATAGTTCATTCTCTTAATTTCATAGCTTTGCTCTTGGTCGCGCTGCTTCCAGTAGTGTGTTTTTATGTTTTATGGGCTTTTATCCAATCATATTTCAGCCATCATGCGTTGCCATGGCCAAACAAATCTGCCTGGAGGCCTTCAGAATCGACAGTGCGGGCGTCTGTAGCTAAATTGAATGGCAATGAAACTGTTGCTTTAACCAATCAGATAATCAGTCAGATTTAATCAGCCAATCAGATTTCGCTTTGACTGCAGCGGGGCCATCTAGCAGGCGTACAATAACGTCTGCATTTTCTCGTTCTTTGATTGGATGCTCAGAGCGCATAGGCCTACTATTACTGGTGGTAGTATCCACATCTGTAGCGAACTGCGTAAACTAAAATATATTCCTGTAGATTTAATAGTTTTTCAACCCACAAATTAATGTTTATTTCCCTCCTCGACCCCCAGCAGGTTCAAACCAACCGGAAAAATCCCTTATTCAACCTGAGCTAAACGCAGAGTACGGAACTCTATTCGATCTGTCCGGGTAAAAACAGAACTGACTAATGTAAGTTATGCCACGAATGATTTTGAAGGAAAAAGTCCCGCTGATCTCATTGATTTTGTTTTAAACTCTGTGTGAGTGCATCGGTCAGCTGTACACATCGTCATGTTTTGCGGTGACTGTCCACTGCTTCTGTCGAGCAGACACTCTCAGCCCTAATGCGAATTAAAACTTATGCTAGAAATATGACGGGACATACACGACATTGTTGGAACTGCAACGCAGTTAGAACCTGTACAACAATAATTGAAGTCTTCTTGAGGAAAGAAATAAGGATGGATTTTGTGTAAAAAATAATCAGTAGTTTTGGTGAGTATAATGCTTTTTTCCCCGTGGTGAATATGATTTTCTTCTTAATTTTTCTTTTAGATTTATGATCGAAACGTAATTTTTTTCAAACATTCATACTATTGTAACGTCTGAAAATGGACTATTGTAACCCTTGAACGACAAGATAAGGGAGGCTCCGTTTCTGAACTTATAATCGGATTCGGAACGCAAGAACCACTGTACACAAACAAACCAGCCGAACTCACGCGCTCGTCTCTCTACCGGCTTTTCCCGAACTCACAGCATTAACCCTATAACTGCCGGTGCAAAATAAAAACAACAATTATAGAGAGTTTTTCCGCTGCTACACTATTAAAAGTTATTTATTCAGATAGGACAGAAGGCCTAGGTGTGAAATGCACGGCCCGCCACTGATATATATATATATATATATATATATATATATATATTAACACAACTCTTGACTTCTTTTTAAAAAAAAATAATTAAAGCCTCAAACTCAAGCAATTGTTTCACGCATGACTGTCATCAGCAAATAAAACCTTCAAAATTCACAATTAGATGGAGTTTGTTTTAAACCTACTATCCTCCATCTGTTTGCATCTGTAGCAGGGATGTCACTAGGATTTTCATTTTAGGGGGGCTAAGCCCCCAATGAGGGTATGATTTTTTTTATATTTTATATATATATATATATATACAGTATATATATATATATATATATATATATATATATATATATATATACAGTATATATATATATATATATATATATATATATATATATATATATATATATATATATATATATATATATATATATATATATATATATATATATATGTGTGTGTGTGTGTGTGTAACACTAGTTTAGGATTTAATGCTCACTATTAACCAGTTTCATTACCATGCAAAGGCACGGTTTTATAATCACTGTGGTCCCAAAGGGGAAGTAGGGAAGGGGGTTCGGGGTTTCCCCGAAAAGATTTTGATTTCTCTAACCTACATATGTGCATTTTAAGATGTTTTGAAGGCCAAAAAATTGGATAACAGCTTTAAAACCATGTCAGTGGGCAGCTGATTATTTTTCTCTTTTTATTTTTTTCTCTGATATGTGCATTTCAAGACGTTTGAAGACCAAAATAGAATAGCTTTAAACCCATGTCAGTGGGCAGTAGATTATTTGTCAATACCTGTTCGTCTCCTCATCTCCATCACTCTTTCTTTTTTTCCTCAGTCTCTTCCTCCTTTTCTCTTCCCCTCCTAAAGCTGAGCTTTTTTAATTTACTAAAGGCTACAATTTGTATTATATTCTCAATATGTAGCTACACATTCATTATTAATCTTGTGCCTAACATGATGAAAACTGCTTTGTTAATGTTTCTTGTCCCGTCACAATGACAGTAGGCTAAACTAATTATTACATTACATGAGTCACGTTACATAGGCCTATTTTCAGTTCAAAATGGCAAAATTAGACAACTATATTAGTTTGCCTGATTATTTTTTGTCATTCGTTTAACATTTACGACCTAAAAAAAAATCAAATATGAAATGTTAAGTTTAGCTACTTACATCGTATCTCGCACTTGACCGTACGCGTCGAGTCGCACTGTTAAAATTCGCGCACAGCAGCGTCTGTGAACATAAAGCCCGCCTACTTTGATTTGATTGGTCATCTCAAATATTCTGACATTGACGAGCAGTGACAGACCAATGAGGCTCAGATGAACACACACACACGTCCTCTGCTTCTGACGTGCTCTCTGCTCGGCTGCTGCGGATTAAGATGAAGAACGCGCTGAATCTGATAATAACAAGACTGAAGCGAACACGAATTTGTGTAGCCTACATACATTAATCACACATTTTTAGGGGGGCTAGGCAGAAGTTGGGCCTAGCGACGACCAACAGGAATATTATTTTTTTAAAAATTAAAAAAAGCACCCCAGAAAAAAGGGCACTTTCTCTCCAGGAATAAAAAGGGCAGGTGCTCAAGCCCCCTTTAATGTCTATGTGTGCACGTGCCTGCTATAGGTACTCAAGATTAACATAAGATTGAGTGAAACTGGGTGTTTCACCCCCCCCCCCCCCACCATCCCCCCCCCCCCCCCCCACATCCCCCCCCCCCCCCCCCCCCCCCCCCCCCCCCCCCCCCCCCCCCCCCCCACACTTTAAGATTTCGGCTGGCGCAGCTACTAGGTTGCTCACGTCACATCTCTGTCGTCAAGCTCAGTTTGAGCCTGCGCAGTACGCTTGGCTATCAGGAAGTGAGTGCTTCTAAAGGGCTTCAGTTTTCTCCGGTGAAATCTATGGGGTCGCTCTGTCTATTTCTTTTACGGTCTATGGGGACAACAGTTGCTCTTTTTCCATTCAACCGGAATATGAGCTCGTCTTCCTCCACCTCGCTAAGGGTCCCAGAGTGACGCGGCTGAAAGGTACTGCCACCTTGTGTCCGTTATGTGCAACAGCATGTCATAGCGCACTTCTGTGTATTCTCTCAATAGTATTTTTAACGCACAGTATGTAACTTTTGGCCACCAGGGGTCACTCAATCAAAATAATAACAAAAGACATACTTTGATGATGTCGGGAGAGAGTGTGAGCTCATGGGAGTTGTTGTCGTTGTCGATGACAACCAGCCATCTAGCATCTCCAGCAGATAACATGTTCAATGACGAGGTAATGTGTTGTTATTTATTAGGGATGCACCGAATCCAGGATTCGGATTCGGCCGAATATTGGGCTTTTTATCGGGGTTCGGTTTCTGCCGAACCTTAGAATTTTTTTCCACCGAACCGAACCCTATAGCCGGCTTGCACTACGCACGCAACGTCGAAGTCACGCCGCCGTTGATTACGGGAAGGTGTTTACGATAGGCTTGTTCGACTTGAACCGGCGCTGCACAGACTGATCAGTGAATGACGTCAAAGTAAATGAATAGAGAGCAGACGCTTATGCTTTTGAATTGCTCTCGCGGTACTTTGATGTCATAAACTGATCTGTCTGTGCAGCGCCGGTTAAAGTTAGAGGCCAGAAAGACTCACGGAGGCGATGGCATCTCACAACTCACACTTTATTCCCCAATCGAACTTGTGTAACTGTCTATTCACTTGTTCTACCGTCCACAGCGTTACTTAATAAACAAAATAAGATAAAAATGAGCATCAAACAGAAATAACCCGCATATGTGGGGTGTTCGAGGCGCACGGCACATACGGACTGCAGACAGTTCAACTGGGAGCGCGTCGCGCAGCTCTTAAAGGGGCCACACCTTATTTTCACTGGTTACAGTAGGTGGACCATTCGAGTGCAGTAGGCTGTAAGTGAAAATGAAAATGGAACTCGTGAGCAGTAAAAGTGTTGTTTGGCAGTACTTTCAGTCAAAAGAAGGCTATTGAAGTCGAGTTACATGTTCAATTTGCAATGACGATTTTTCTCATGGTGGCAAGGACTCTAAACAAAAGGCTACACAACATCGCAGCTGTTAAAATGCATAATGTTGCTTTTTTTACAGTTATAAAAGTAAAAGTAGTGTTTATTATTTACAGTAATAAAATAAAATGAAAAATCCACTTTGTTTACTTCATTAATGCGTTTACTGTGTTAATGGACTGAGGATGAGAGTAGGATTCGGTATTCGGTTTCGGATTCGGCAGAATCTTAACCAGTGGATTTCGGTATTCGGGCCGAACCCCACAAATCTGGATTCGGTGCATCCCTATTATTTATATTATATCTCTATTCTTGTTACGTTTAGTTACGGCTATTCACTTTATGTAATGCCATTGTACTGAACACTCGCGCTCTGTCGCTCCCCACATTCCTCACTCATTCTAACTTAGTGTTTTTAAAATCACGTCTTTTCGAACGGAGAGATATATGAATTGTCAGGGCTATTAAATCATTATTCCATCTCGCTAGTATTAATAGATGTTAAAAAACACGGTCACCTTTCGTTAAAAAAAAGGTGGGATCCGCAGGAAGTTAGGAGTCAAAGGTTATATGACGTCATAGACGGGCGACGAAACGGAAATAAAGAAACGGCCCGTGTCTTCAAATTAAAATATAAATTTCTCCGGATTTGAAAGATGGTGAAAACTTTTGGGATAATGTTAGTACTCAAGAAATATATAACATAGATACAGTTATTTTTGCTATTTTGAAAGACGAAAATTTACATATTGTGCCTTTAACTTGTAATAAAAGGAAAGAAAACAAAAGATAATAATCTCAATAAAACCTATTTTTGTGAGTGTCACATCTATGTAAAACTTTTTGTTCTGCCATTTTGGCCAGGACTCCCTGGAAGAAGAGATTTTTATCTCAATGGTACTATCCTGGTAAAATAAAGGATAAATAAATATAAAAATCTATGGAAGGGGTCTTAAAAAGGTCTTAAAATGTATTAAATTTAACTCCATGATTCCTGTATCATAATCTTGTGCAGCAGTTGTCATCCGAATTTTGACTATTAACTAGAGGATTACGAAACTTACCTTTGGTACATGAAAGATCTGATATTTGATTGACAGATCTCATTTTTTTTATGTTATTAAATCAGGGTTCACTTCAATATTCACGGTAGATGCAAAGTCCTAGGTTAACTTCACTCCTATTATAGTGGCTGGAAAAATGGGTTCTTACTCGTCACAAAAGTCAGTCAAAAAATCCCTAAACAAATGCGAGTTTAATGAAACACAAAAATATATGAAATTTGTGTTGGATTCTGCATCCTATGGTATTAAACCTTTATCTTGTATTACTTGAATAGTTTAAACACAGGTTTTATCAATAAATGAGAGACAAGATGGTAAGAAAACTGTTGCTCCCTTATTTCCTTTGCGCAGTTCCTTCACAATTGTACATTACCATTATATAAACCATTAAAGAATCAGAACAAATTATACATAAAAAACATAGTAACTGATACTGAAATATATAAACACAAAAAATATCAGAATTGCCCCTCAAAGAAAGTTACAAAATTATACTTTCAGTTATTACCTGCTAAATGCAAACTAAGCAAACAATAATAATATACACATTATTGACGTATAAAATTGTTTCATCATTCACATTTATCCTCCTTGAACTCATATAACAACTTAATATGTTTTAATATATCAGACCCGATGGAAGTGAAAGAGCAAAGACAAGAACTGAAGTAAAAGGTGATGATGCTGTAGTTTGTTTCAGCCTGTTGGCACCAATAATAAAACAATTTAATGTGCCAATTTACAGAAGATCTCAGACATCACCATAATGAATGAGCTGAAAACAGTGAACTTTTGGAGACAAAGACGTTTTTCAGCAGCAGGTTTTAATTGTTTTAATATAAAACACAAATCTTGTGGCATTTCACAGCAACACTAGTTTATTAGTTAACAAACTACACATTTACTTTATGTGAATCTAACAAAACATTTGCTCACTGTGACACAGAACAATGCTTTCTAGTATGAGTCACTAGACTTCTTGATTGGGTGAAACTCTTCTCACACTGAGTACAGTAGTACGGCTTCTCTCCAGTATGAACTCGCTCGTGTGATGTCAGGTGTCCAGAATGATTGAATCTCTTGTCACAATATGAGCACTTGTAAGGTTTTTCTCCAGTATGAATTCTTTGATGGCGTTTCAGATATTCAGATGTAGTAAAGCTCTTCCCACAGTCAAAGCACACATGATCTCTCACTTCATTGTGTGTTTTCTGGTGCAGTTTAAAACTTTTCAGCCATGAAAAACTCTTTCCACAGAGAGAACACACATAAGGCTTCTCATCTGAATGAACTTTCAGGTGATCTTTTAGATGTGATGATGAAATAAAATCTTTACCACACTGATCACAGTTAAATGGTTTTTCTCCAGAGTGAATGCGCAGATGATAACTGAGACCTGATGCTTGAGTAAAACTCTTTCCACACTGAGTGCATTTATACGGTTTCTCTCCAGTGTGAATTCTCATGTGTTTGTTAAGGTATCCTTTCTGAGTGAAAGTCTTTCCACACTGAGTGCATGTATACGGTTTCTCTCCAGTGTGATTTCTCATGTGTGTATTAAGGTTTCCTTTCCGTGAGAAACTCTTTCCACACTGAGTGCATGTATACGGTTTCTCTCCAGTGTGAATTCTCATGTGTGTGTTAAGGTGTCCTTTCTGACTGAAACTCTTTCCACACTGAGTGCAGGAGTGCATCTTTTTAGCTTTTGTTCTTTGAATTGTAAAGTTACGATGTTCCTCCTCCACTTCATTCAGT
The DNA here is from genome assembly GCA_036326025.1 of Chrosomus eos. NCBI lineage: Eukaryota > Metazoa > Chordata > Actinopteri > Cypriniformes > Leuciscidae > Chrosomus > Chrosomus eos. The sequence continues at coordinate 23,729 of JAZAVI010000332.1, read as the reverse complement.
TCTTGTTTTTGTTCTTTCACTCTCACCTGGTCTAAAACACACAGAAATATAGTTAGAATCACTTCAAGTGAACTCTTATATAGCAGAAAGCAACAGTGATCAGGGGCTCATTTATAAACGTTGCGTACGCACAAAAGAAGGCATACGCCGCTTATTAATTTCTATCAAAGCATCAACAATGAAGAATCAAGAATGGACACCAACCTATTTGTTCCTCAGTATCTTCATGTTTTATTCTGGATGGTTCTGGATGACTCATGTCTTCAATCTCCTCTTTAATAAACTCCATCTTTAACAGTCACACAGATTTCAGCTGCTACTCCTGGAGTTTGTCCTTCTCTTGTAGGATGATGGGAATATTCCCAGTATTTATTGGTGAATTGTTGTGGGAGGGGCTTCACTGCAGGTGTGAACTGTGATCACTGTGTTTTTATCCAATCTGCATTTAAAAAGTACAGAGTCATCATGTTTAACTGAGCTGCTGAAAAACCTCTTTGTCTCCAAAAATTCCCTGTTTTCAGCTCATTCATTATGGTGATGTCTGAGATATTCAGTAAATTGGCACATTAAATTGTTTTATTGGTGTCAACAGGCTGAAACAAACTACAGCATCATCACCTTTAAAATTTCACTTCAGTTCGTGTCTTAGCTCTTTCACGTCCATCTGGTCTGAAACTAAATGTGAATTTTCAACCCTGATTTAATAACAGAAAACAAGTGAGATCTGCTTATCAAATACTATATTTTTGATGTATCATGGTTAGTTTTGTCATGCTCTTGTTAAAAGTCCAGATGTGAACGACAACTGCTGTACAAGATTATGATATAAGTGCATTTATATTCCTAGATAATATAAAAATCAGCCATGATTTTTTTTAACGTTGATAATTATGTTTTGTGTAGAAGGTAACTATAGAATTAAACAAGATAATCTGGTTATTCAGATAATAAGCTAAATGTTTTCATATCCTTTCATATGCTTTCATACAGATCAAAATTACACACCAGTGAATTTAGTCCAAATATGTCTTATATAGCAGATTTCACCCAGCAACACAAATGAAACACATCTGCAGTTACTGACAGAGGACAGCGAATAAACACACACACTTTCAGTATTCTGCCCTTCAGACATTTAAGTTTAATTTTATGTTTTTAATTTGGTATGCTTTCAGTTTCATTCAGACTCTTATTTTGACGTTTGTTTACTGAGCTAAAACCGGAAGTAGGAATTCACTTTAGAAACACATTAGAAACGGCAGACTGGTTAAAAAAGCAGATGGTCATTGCAGCAGAGAAAATTCATCCTGTCAGTTGACGTCCCAGCAGAAGCATCGCTTGTATTTATATAATCTTTGTTCTGACTAAGTTATCTTTTAAGCATATTATTGATTTCGTGCTGTAAAAGTAATGTTCATCAAAGCTAGGTGACTAATTTCAGTATTTTGCTGTTTGTTTCCTAGTTTCACTCTCTCATCAATCGTCTCATATGTATGGATTCACTACAATGTGAAGAAAATTAATCTGCATACAAAGAACTCATGATTTCTTCATGTTCATGAATAGAGAGAGTTTATCTCACTGTTTAGTTGGAGTTGTTACACCTCAGCGAGAACAGTACATTAAGATTTACTGTCTTTCTGCTGAAGGATGCATGAGAAAAGACACATTAATTACCGTCCTCCCTAACAGTAACTGCAATCTAATACACAGGTCACAGATATGGCAAAAAACATAGGCCTACATTAACATCAAATTAAAAGCTAAACCCACAGACTCAATCCACCAAAATGATATGTGGAATTTGTTTTAAACACGAGGTACTAAAAGTAAAAAAATACATCAAACCGTTGGCAGAAAAACGCATACATAACCTTATTCCGGTGTTATGTTCCTCGGTATTTGTTATGTGCTTTGTGGGTCGTTTGGTATTCTGTGTATGTGCAGGTAACGACTTGCAGCTGGAGGATCCTGATTGGTGGATCCATTGATGCACCGCAGCTAAAAGGACGTCGCTTACTGAAGACGGGGAGCTGACTGGTCCAAAATAATTGATCGAGGCTGCCGCACGGTGATTGGGGTTTTTGCATGCACTTCAGCTCGTTTAAGCTACAATAATTAAGATATTTCTCCTGCAATGCAGGACAAGGATGAAGGTGGGGGAGAAGGGGAACAAAATAGTAAGAGGAAAAACAGGAAAAAGAGAAATAAAACTAGTGATTCACAGGAGTCAGATGGAGGGAGAGATCAGCAGGTAAAGGTAATGAGAAGAAACAGTATCCAGTCAGAAGAGTATAAATTGATTTTTAAGTTGAAGGAAGGAGGGGCTGGATTTAGTTCTCTCAACCCAATCAGGCTTGCTGGGGCATTGAAGGAAGAGTTGGGTGATATCCTGAGTGCAAGAATTTTGGGTGATGGGAAACTGCTTGTATTTAGCAAGTCTGTGGCTCAGATGAACAAAGCTGTTTCACTGGATGCGATAGGGAAAAGGCGAGTGGAAGGATTTATTCCAGGGAGCAAGGTGGGCTTGAAAGGGGTGATTTATGGAGTTTCTCTGGAGATTTCCATGGTTGAGTTGGTGAGGGGCATAGAGGGGGCGAGGATTGATGAGGCTACACGAATTAAAGTTTTTGGTGATGGAGTTAAGCGGGAAACATTAACTGTGGTGGTATCTTTTCAGGAAAGAGCCCTGCCAGAACGAGTGTTCCTAGGATGTTTGTCATTTAAAGTGCATCCATATAGAAGGCCACCTTTGAGGTGCTTTAAGTGTCAGAGGTATGGGCATATTGCGGCTGCTTGTAGAGGAGATAGAAGATGTGGAAAGTGTGGAGGTGAGCATGAGTTCTCTGAGTGTAAGGAGAAGGTGGTAAAGTGTGGTACATGTGGTGGAGGGCACATAGCTGAAATATAAGCAGGCTATGAGGGTACAGCAGTTTAGGGAGATTAACAAAGGGGTAACTTATGCTGAGGCTGTTAAAGAGGTTGCAACATGTAGTAAGGTGGTTGACTCAAGAAGGAGAGAAGCGGAAAGCCCTCCACCGGTAGCTTATGCAACAGAAGAATCAGTGGTGGTGAGTAAGATGAAATTCCTGGCTTTCATTGTGGATGTGATGTGTGACATGAAGCAGACTAAGAATAATTCAGACGTTGTTAGGAGTGTGGTGAAGGCTGCTGAGAGGAGTCTTGGGGTTGTAGAGGTTGAGCCAGCTGACCTATATAGATATGTGTTTTCAAGAGACAGAAGGGGAAAGAATAATGGAGGTCAAATGGAAGATGATGATGATGGCGATGAAATTCATAGTTAGTCTAGTAATGTTTTGTATCCTGCAGTGGAATGCCAGGAGTCTGATAGCAAATGGACAGGAATTAAAAAAGTTTGTGGATGTTTGCAAAAATAAACCACAGTTAATATGTATTCAGGAGACATGGTTAAAACCGTCTTTAGATTTTGTGATACCAGGTTTTATTTGTTTACGTAAAGACAGAAATTTGACTGGAGGGGGATGTGCAATATTTGTTAAAAAAGGTGTTCAATACAAACAAGTAAATATAACCTCAGGATTGGAATGTATAGCAATTGAATTATGGAGCACAGTAGGTAGGTTTACATTGGTGAATTTTTATAATCCTTGTCTCCGGTTGGAAATGGATAAATTAGATGATATAATGAATCAGGTGAGAATTCCAGTGGTGTGGACAGGAGATTTTAATGCTCACAATCCTCTTTGGGGTTGCAGAATTAGAGATGTAAATGGGGTTTTAATAGAAGATTTTATAGACAAAAATAATTTGGTGGTGTTAAATGATGGAAGACCGACTAGGTTCCAGGTAAATAGTGGGAGTCTTTCATGTATTGATTTAACCTTTGCTTCAGGAGAACTTGCTAGGTGTGGGAGCTGGTACCCTATGGGTCTTAACACTTTAGGGAGTGACCATTTCCCTATTTTTAGTGAATTTGGCAGTGTTTTGCAGGTGGAGAAGGAGAGAGTGGAGAGACGGTTTAATTTTCTAAAAGCAGATTCAGAGATAAGTTGGTAGGAAGTTTAGGAGATGTAAATAGTCAAGGTAGCACTGATGAGTGGAGTAATTCTCTTTGTGGAGTTGTGAGGAAAGTAGCAGAAAAAGCCATTAAAATGAAAGGTGAGAGGAAAAAGAATAAAGTAGTGCCGTGGTGGAATCAGGCTTGTGATGAGGCTGTGTGGATTAGAAATAGAGCTTATAGGCAGCTTCGTAGATGTCCTGTTGAGAGTCTTGTTATTGAATATAAGCAACGAAGAGCTGAGGCTAGGAAGGTTATAAAGCGTGCGAAGAGAAAGAGTTGGCAGAAGTTCTGTGGCACTCTCGGCTCTGAGACTAATATTAAACAGGTTTGGAATATGATTCATCGGATGGCGGGAATTAACAGAGGTTTTGCTATTCCTGTTTTGGTAGAAGGGTGTAGAGAAGTGGTGAGTAACGAGGACAAGACTGATCTGTTGGTTAGGAGTTTCCAGCAAGTGCACAGTGATAGTAATGCTGGTAGTGAAGGTTTGATTAGGAGGGAGTTAATGCTTAAGCAGGAAGGGCATAAACTTAACAAGAGTAATGACAACAGTGATGTAATTAATAGGTTTTTCGCTTTATATGAGTTAAGAAAGTCAATAAGACGAGGGCGGCACACTACTCCTGGGAGAGATGGATTGGGATATGAGATCTTTCAGCAGATGGATGAATTTGCATTGGAGGAGGTATTGGCATTAATTAATACAGTGTGGGAGGAAGGATTAATTCCAGCTGAATGGAAACATGCAGTAATTGTTGCCGATTTTAAAACCCGGTAAGGAAGCTGAAAGTCCTGGTTCATATAGACCAATTGATCTTACAGCTGTTATCTGTAAGATTATGGAAAGGATGGTTACTGATAGGTTGGTATATAGATTGGAAAAGAAAGAATTTTTCTCTACATATCAGAATGGTTTTAGACTGGGTCGAGGTAGTATGGATTCAGTTTTAGTGCTGGATGATGATATCAAGAAAGCCCTTGTAAATAAAGAGGTGGTGTTAGGTGTATTTTTTGACATCGAGAAGGCTTATGATATGCTGTGGAAGGAAGGAGTAATCATTAAGTTGTATTTCAGCGATCTTTGTTTGCTGATGATGGAGCATTGTGGAAAAGAGGCCATAATCCAGGATATTTATTTAAACAAATGCAGTGTGCTTTGAATAAAGTGCAGGATTGGAGTGATAAGTGGGGTTTTAGACTATCATTGACAAAAACAAAGTATATGGTTTTTGGCAGGAAGAGGAATATAAATAGTCCAGGTCTTAAGTTGTATGGGGAACCTCTTGAGAGAGTTAGGGTTTTCAAGTTTCTTGGGGTTTGGGTAGACGAAAAGCTAATTTACAAAGAACATGTAAGTAGATTGGTGAATAAATGTGGAAAGGTTATTAATATTTTGAGGTGTTTGACGGGGTGCTCTTGGGGTGCAGATAGGAATCTTTTGATGATGATTTATAAAGCTATGATAAGATCAGTTTTTGATTATGGGTGTCTTGTATATGGATCAGCAGCTAGGTCCACGCTTAATAAGTTAGAAGTGGTTCAATCTAGGGCTTTGAGGATATGCATTGGGGCATTCCGAACAACGCCGATTCTGTCGCTGCTAGTGGAAGCAGGGGAGGTTCTGCTGAGGCTGAGACGTGAAAAATTGGCATTGAATTATCTAGTGAAAATTAAAAGCTTTGGATCAACTCTTCCTTCAGTTTCTTTGTTAGCAGAGTGTTGGGAGTTTAGTAAGGGTGAGAGTAGACTAATTAGGTACAGTGTTCTATATTCTGTTAAGACATACGCAGAAGAGCTTAAGCTTAATGAAAAGAATATGGTGCCTTCTGTTTACTGGCCACCTATCCCTCATTGGTTACTGCCTGAGGCTGATGTAGACATATCTATTAAAAATGTAATAAAGGAAGTGTAGGAAATGTTGATCATTATGTACAAGAACATCTTAGGAAAGTATGGAATAGCTACATAGATATTTATTCAGATGGATCTAGAGACCCTGAGAGTAAGAAAGTGGGTTTTGGTTTTTATGTTCCTCATTTTAATGTTAGACAGAGTTATAGATTTCCTGATGGTCTGTCAATCTTCACAGCTGAACTGGTAGCAATCATAGAGGCTTTGTGGTGGGTGGAAGAAGGTGGGGTGGAGAAAGCCATAATTTGCTCTGACTCACTATCTGGCTTGATGGGGATAGGAGGTGAGAGAGGAGGGGCTAGGTTGGATTTAGTCGGGGAGATTTTAATAAGGGTTCATAGATTAGAGAGGCAGGGATGTAGTGTGGGTTTCTTGTGGGTTCCAGCACACATGCGGGTTGAGGGGAATGAGGCTGCTGATGAGGCTGCTAGGGCAAGTTTAGTTAGGGAAAATGTGGAGGTGCCATTTGGCAGACTGGAGTGCCGTAGCATCATTAACCCTTTGAGATCGGCCGTCACGCGGGCGTGATGAGCTCACTTTTTTCCTTATCAGTGCAAAAGAGACTCAAATTACTCTGTTGATTTTTATCTTACATTTAAGTGTTGTACATCATTAGATCCTGTTTAGTTTCTATTTTTTTGTGGGTACTCACAATAAAAACAAAGTGTTGTGCTTTTCGTCAAATAAAGAAAAATAAACATGATGCGCGTTTTACCTTCTCTCCGTCAGTGAAGTCCATTCTGAAACACGTCCGAAAAAGTAACTGTAGCTCTCTCAATACTTGTCACAGAGATACGAGAGATGTCTCTTTATGAAGCTGAGATTCTCTTCTTTTAAATGAAGTAAGCCACTAAAAAAAATAATATTTCCAGTTTATGTAATCCGTTTGAAACCAAGGAGAGGTGCAGTTTTTTCGTTCTTCCCTCATTATCTGTAATCAGCTGAGACCGCCACACCCCCAGAGCTTTTCACATGTTAAATAGGCGATATATGCATCGCAGACGCGGCACGCCCCTGTAGGGTTTCCGGTCCATAAGCTCTTTATCAATTTTAAGTTTGGGGATAGATATTCAATAACTATTAATCTATGATCAACAAATTATTGAATACAGTTTGAACCGGGTCCTTACGTTAATAAATTACCCACAAAGGGGTGTACAGCGTACCCGTCTGTTCAGGGTAAGTATATAACAATTAAACACAACGAATTATGGTTAATTATTAATATACATCCTACACAGAGGAATGGCTGATCTTCAACAATACCAAAGCATTTGACCCCTCCTCGCTCATTCACACGTCCGCCGTGTAGTCAGGCTAAAGGGTACAAATGACTTATGGTCTATTTTAGCTTAAATTAACTGACAATGTTTTGTGCACTTAAACGATTATCAGATTGTAGCTAGGATCTTTTATATTAAAGAGGCTTTGTTATACGAGCAACAACCACAGAGTCAATAAAGCATAAAATGAGGTTTAATGAATGAACTAGACTACATGTAACAGGATATAGATTAAACAAAATGAAATAAAACAATAAGAAAAGAAAACACAAGGAAAATACAATTGCTAGCACAGTTTAGAGTAAACCCTTTAGAGACAGCCACAGGAGATATACTTTACAACGTCTAAATTTTGTATTGAACAAATTTTTGCATTCAGACCTGTACGTTTGGTGTACGGAAGCAACGTGTGGCGTCCCGGAGATGGAGGTCGGGTTTCTTTGGGTCCCAGCGTGGTTGGTTCGCGGGAGATTCAAACGTTCTGGCTTAGTTCTGTATGCGTGAAGAGAGTCTTTTCACCGGAGTGCTGGAAGACTTACGAAACGCACGTGGAGGTCTCAGTCGGGAGACGAGAACACTAAGAACAGACTAGCTATGCGCAAAATGAAACGAAGTTAAAGTAAAAACAGGAACATTAAAATAAAATACGAAGATTACAAAGAATACACAGGAACAGGATACACACGGACAGAGAGAGAGATTGTCTCTGTGTTGGAGAATTTAAAGATGAGCTGGGCACGCCTGGGTAAGGCGCGCCGGCCAATGATAATGGCCCATCTCGAGGAGCGCGTACGCCCCCTGAGTGGGTGTTGTTCGGAGTCAATTTGCAACTTTATGATCAAGAAGAAATTAAGCTTGCTTTGGGAAATGGGATTATACATGTGATTATACATTTCACGATATTGATATACAGCTTAATGGATAGATCAGGTTAAAAGGGTCACAACCGTATCAAGCATCATACGTTAAAAACATACACGTGCAGAATTACATCTCAAAGCGTATTTTCAGGCACTTATAAGTATTTTACATTCATGAAAACATTCGTAATACAAGTTTGCACATTTACAGTTCGTCTACATGTACTTTAACACACTGAAGATGTTTTAGTAATGACTTAGGATGTAAAAGTCCTACGTTTAGAGTTTCCTGCGTGTGTAAGTATGTGCGTAGGTGTATGTGCGTGAATGTGTATTGCTCTCGGCGGGAAACAGACAAAGCAACGTATGTTCTGCGCTCCCCCCCCCCCCCCCCCCCTCGTTTCCGTCCGGGGTGGGGAGAAGAAGGCCTGTTTGTTGTCTCAAGTGAGAAAACCCCTTGTTCGGGGATCGCTCTGAATCATTTGTCAACATAAAAGTCCAAAGTCCATCTGTTCCCTAGACCCATCGGCGCCTATTTGGGAGATAGGAGTCCCGAGGGCTGACCACATGGCCTTTTAGGAATGTTTGTTAAAGTTAGGTCCCTTTGTTCTGGATTTAAATTGGTTGCGAGTTCGTGACTCAATAAAAGAGAATTAATGAAAGCTCCCGAGTCTCTACACCCCGATCACTGCATAACAACAGAAGATTCTTCATCAGAGATTCACTGATAGTTCATCGCGTTTTAGGGATGGAAGCACGCTACTCCTTCAGAGGATTATGGACAGCGGGGAATAATTAACCTTTTCCTCAGTGGAATTTGAAACTCAGATGACGAACGGTTGCATTTTGAAGAACGAATTGACCCCGAGGATACAAGGTCGGAGTGAGTTGTTTAGCGTTTTGTATATCGATCTGCAAGTTTTGTTTGAGTTCTTCTGTGGTCTAGTGATTAGATCGTGTGCCAAGCGTGTCAGAGGTTACGAGTTCGAATCCGCCTTCGGCAACTTTTTTTTCTCTCATCAAAACCGAATATGTTCATCAGTGGTTACAGTCTATATCAAACACACACGTATATAGGACACACGTTTGTGTGCATTTTATTTTGTGATTTCACCGGAATGAATAGTGTCCGCAATGGCATTAGATTGAAGAGCACGTCCTTAGAGCGAGTGAAGACTGCGCGCGCGTCGCCACGAGAGCTCTGTATACATGACACTGATAGCAGCGGACACGAGCGCTCAGCTTGAGTTCAAAAACAAAACATTTAAAGCTAGATCTCTTATTTAAGAGCGGACTAAATGAATGCTCTACTAGTTAACTGGAGATGTTTTATTTGTATTAGGTACAGCCGTTCATTGATTGTATCAGTAAATGCGTGCGGTCTATGGCCATAAACAGATACTCGCGGTTACGCGGTCTACCCATCAATAGATGTTTCTCTGTCCATCAACAAATACATTGTGCATCTATAATCATAATTGTCCATCAGTTTACTTTGGATAATGTGCTAACAGTTTTTTGCTTTTGTTTTGTTGTGTTTACATCGTCACCATCAGCCTTCAGAAATCATTCTGATATAATTTTTTTTTAAATTAATGTTGTAAACAGTTGTGCTGCTTAATTTTTTTTAACCTTTGATAGTTTTTAGGATTCTTTGAATGCACTTTTTTTTATATATATATATAAGCACTATATAAACAATATTATAAAAAAAAAAAACATAAAAAGACCAAACTTGTTTTTATATATATATATATATATATATATATATATATATATATATATATATATATATATATATATATATATATAAAACAAGTTTGGTCTTTATGTTTTTTTTGTTTTTTTTTTGAAAGGATATGTTAAGTGATATGAATGACTTTAAGTCTTTATGTTCTTAGAAAAGATTTCTATTTTGAATAAATGCTGTTCTTTTTAACTTTTTATTCATCAGTGAATCATTCTTACTGTAGTTCAGGCTGCCTCACAGCACCTTGATGGGGCATTAGCACATTGGGGGAGTGTCTTTAGTCTTCCCAGGTGTAAATCACATTAATATTCATGGGCATTAACACTCCCACGCATACAGCACTGCTGACCCAAAAACTGATGTAAGAAATTCAAATCGTTATATTGATCTTTCTGAAAGTGTGGTCAGAATGATTGTCACTTCATTTTGAAGTAAAAATTCTAGCCTACAAGAATAGTAACTCAAAAGTATTGTTTACAACTATTCAGTATGTGTTAAATGGCCTTATTGCGGTGACATTTTTTTTTCCAAAACGTACTAACCACGCATATTTTTTTTCTATAAAATGCAAACATGTACATCCATTTTGCTCACATATTATTGTAGCAGAGTTTGTGCTGAATACAGCAAATTTATATGTTGGCAAATGGTATGTTTTAAGTAGCTGAAATAAGCACAAATGTCAGGGCATATCAAAACACCGAAAGAGCCTCAAAACAGCTCAGACCTCTTAGGGTTAATTAAAGATTGACACAGCAATGGCAGTATGAGTGGAGTAAAAACGCTAGCGGGAGGAAGTTATATGATGTTAGACCATTAGTCAACCCTGGGAATATAATTACCTTTCCTCGGATGGATCAGATTAAATTGGCCAGAATAAGACTGGATCATTGTGGATTGGCAAGTGGGCTATTTCTGGTGGGAAAACACAAGAACGGCAAGTGTCAAGTCTGCGGAGTTCAGGAATCTGTCAAACATGTCATCATGTTCTGTCCGAGATATGCTGAGGAAAGGAGACTGTTGTTCATTGGACTAAATGTTCTGAAAGTTGATATAATCTCTGTTAAATCTCTGATGGGTGATGGTCCTAATCAAACAGAGAGAGCACTGGAATTATTTCATTTTCTGAAGACAGCGGGCATATATTGGAAAATATAGACTAGGGGAGCCTTAATGTAGTCTGTATATATCACCAGTGGGAGGCAGCAATGCACTAACAGTGCCTAGTCTGCCGGAAAGGAATAGAAGAAGAAGACGGGGAGCTCATTCTGGCGTTGGCCCGGTGGCGTGCGGAGCTCCGGATTCCTCCTCCCGTCGACAGATCCCAAACCTTCCGTTTCTGTTATGATTGTTTATTGGTGATGATTTACTTCTACTTTGTTTGTATGATTTGAGAACGTAGGGGTGTTCCTGCCATTTAATTTGACTTTGTTTGCGATTTGTTTACTTGTAGGGAGTGAGGGAAGTTATTTTGTATTTTGGTTTACTCCCGTTTAGGTAATTTAAATATTATTTTGTTTATAAGTTTATTTTGTTTGTTATTTTGGCCTTGGGGCACCCTGAAGCCATTTTCTCTTTAGTTATCATCCTTTCCACCATAACAATAAAATCATGTTTTGTGGAATTTAGATTTTTGTGTCTTTGGTGATCTGTCGGCTGGGGCTGGTTTCCTTTTATTTAACATCAAAAATACTCCACGTCTAACCGTCCTTATAATACGGGACGTAACACCGGTTTTATGGCACTTCCATAATATAAACTCAAAACTTCACTTAATTGAGGCTTCAGCGAAGTGAGGATCCATTTGCTGCTTTATTGTAGCCTAATATTGGTCGTAATATCAGGGTCATTATCAGCAAACACAACATAGAGTCAAAGCAACCCGTAATCTGAAAACAGGCATAAAGTCAGACAGCAAACTTACATAAATCAGTCCACGGTATAAATCAGTCCAGGGGCCTGTACCATGAAGGTAGCTGAACAAACTCGGAGTTACAGGATTAGTTTTGAGTTGACAAAACCAAACCGATGCAATCAGGCTTTATTGGTACCATGACGCAGCTCATAAACTTTCTCTGTCAACTCAGTCTTTGATCTTAAGCTATGATTACTCCACGAGCGCGTGCACATACCAAAGTGACGTTGGCACCGAACAACCAATCGCGTTCGATATGGATAGAGCGAGAGCGATACTTTCTTTCCGTGGAGGAGTAAGAGATAATCATTCAGAATTACGATGAATTTAAAAATGTATTACAAGCTCGAAACAATACGGTCTCTGCTGCCAAAGCAAGAGAAGACTGTTGGAGAAAGATTGCTGATTGTGTTAATGTGTAAGATAAATAAATACGTTCTTTATTCATGTGAAATGATGTATATATAGGCTATGAATGTGTGTGTGAAATATAGCCTATATTTTATAATATATAAAAAAATGTGCATGTATATACTAATAAAGATTAATATTCATTGATTTTTAGATGCAACTCCAAACGTTCTTGGCAGCTGATAAAGACAAAATATAAAAATATAATTCAAAGTAGCCTAGTAAGTATTTACACACAAGCTTTTATTATTTTTTTATTAACACTTGTTTGAGGCAAACCGAAAAAAGAGTGAAATTCAGAAAACCAGTGGAGGGCCACTCCTCCAGAATACACTGAGTTGGCTCTGATAAGAATAAGGGACAGCCGATTATGGATGGGATTACAGGTGCTGTACAATCTGACCCTGGTGCTGGCTCCTCTAAGCAAGTAACACTGGGTATGTGTGCGATACATTACTATTTTAAGTTTTAAATATGGCTGACTGTATGTTCTGCAGTAGAGGGAAATGCAGTGTCCCTGTTGAAGCCAGCACACACACACAGTCTCCCACACAGAGGTCAGTATGAAGCAGACAGAACCCCAAACATAACCTGCTTTACAACAGTTATGCTATTGGCCTACTTTTATTTATCAGGGAGGAGGAAATGATGAAGACACTCTGTCTGTGTTCTGGGACAGTTGCTGAGGTGAATGCACTGGGCTTTTTATTAAGGCAAACATTTGAATGTGTGGCATAAAACAGGGACTGGCCCAAGTTACACATCTCTTTTATTGTAGGATTTTTCACAACCTGTCCCAGAAACTGAAGCCTCTACCTTCAAAAAAATTGTGTGAACAAGGTAAGGATTTAAAACCCTTGACATATATTACAGGTGTTTGTCAAGGAACTTTTTGTGAGTTGATTAGCCTCCCAAAAACTTGTAATGATCATGTTTGTGGTGGAATTATGTTTCAGGTGGAAACAGACTCAGTCAGGGCCCTTTACAAAAGGAGCCTATGGAGCTAAACTGCACACTAAAGGAGCCTATAGAGCTAGACTGCACACTAAAGGAGCCTATAGAGCTAGACTGCACACTAAAGGAGCCTATAGAGCTAGACTGCACACTAAAGGAGCCTATAGAGCTAGACTGCACACTAAAGGAGTCTATAGAGCTAGACTGCACACTAAAGGAGCCTATAGAGCTAGACTGCACACTAAAGGAGCCTATAGAGCTAGACTGCACACTAAAGGAGCCTATAGAGCTAGACTGCACACTAAATGAGCCTATGGAGCTAAACTGCACACTAAAGGAGCCTATAGAGCTAGACTGCACACTAAATGAGCCTATTAGAGCTAAACTGCACACTAAAGGAGCCTATAGAGCTAGACTGCACACTAAATGAGCCTGACTGTGAGCTGAGGAGGCTCCACATTTAAAAAATAAATGCAACAGCTAGATTAAACTGATCTCAGTATGTGAACTTATTTACCAGCTGGGTGGTCAAGTGTGTTCGGGTCAGTTTCATCGGGAGAAGCTTTCTGTGGTGGTTCTGGCTCCTTTCTGGTGGCTATATTGTGCAGAATGGCACATGACACTATCTGTGATGCCCACTCTGGTGACTCTTAAGCGCCGAAGACAGTTGAAACGTGCCTTTAGGATGCCAAAGATCATCTCTAACTTTTACTATGGTTTTACTGACACATTAGGGTCATGATAGGGGGTTATTGTGTAGGTTTTGCTGTCCCAATTCAAATTAACAGTGTTTTGTACTGTACCAAATTTAACTAGCTTTCCTCAAAGCGCAGACACAACATACTCACGGAAAGTAGATTGTTATCTGTTAATTTTACTATTAATTTAAAGATTCATCTGACAGAAAATAATAATTTCACATGTTCACATAATCTCTACCTGAACAACATTAAGGCTGTGAAAGGACTTTCTATTAACATAATCTGCCTCATGTTCTCCTAGAGAAGTGGAGATTGCAAGAGAGAGTATAAAGGGCGGCTTCTGTCACTTTGAGTGATTTATTGCCCTTTGATTGACCACGCCCCTTTTTCCCACACTAAGCCCCGCCCCTTTTTCCCACGCTAAGCCCCGCCCCTTTTTCCCACGCTTAGCTCCACCCCCTTTTCCCACGCTTAGTCCCGTCCCCCTCCCACCCACTTCCGGAGAGATCATGTGACCGTGGGAATTCCCACGGTACGGAACCCCTCCCATCCGAACCGGTTCCGGTCTGGGCACATGTTGTACACCTGTTACGGATACCTGTCTTGATCAATGTAAAAAATGTTCAAAATAATGGAAAAACATTCAAAACAATACATTTTCAATCTTTTTCTGAAGGATGACAGAAAACAGAGATAGGTTTAGTGTTTTTTATATTAACATGTAGTGATTTAAAACCATTAAATCCATTTATATCATTAAAACATAGTAATGTTCCATTTTACATAAAACATCTGCTTTAAAAAAGTGTTTTCAATCACAATAATAACTAAAACAGCGTGTATTAAAATTATATCAAGTAAATAGTTATGTTTTCTTAAAACATCTAACATCGCTTGTATTAAAATTACATCAAACAAATAGGTCTAATATGTCTTCAGTGTTCACACACACTTGTAAGTTGTTTAAACTGTATTTCTTAAAGTTATCAAAGTGTTTTAGTTCTTAAAACATCTAACATCGATTGTATTAAAACTATTTCTATCATACATTTACAACTATTTTCTATCATACATTTCACCTGTTACGTGTATCTGACTTGATCAATGTAAAAAATGTTCAAAATGATGGAAAAACATTCAAAACAATACATTTTCAATCCTTTTAAGAAGGATGTCAGAAAACAGAGATAGGTTTAGTGTTTTTTATATTAACATGTAGTGATTTAAAACCATTAAATCCATTTATATCATTAAAACATAGTAATGTTCCATTTTACATAAAACATTTGTTTTAATAAAAGTGTTTTCAATCATAATAATAACTAAAACAGCGTGTATTAAAATTATATCAGGTAAATAGTTATGTTTTCTTAAAACATCTAACATCGCTTGTATTAAAATTACATCAAACAAATAGATCTAATATGTCTTCAGTGTTCACACACACTTGTAAGTTGTTTAAACTGCATTTCTTAAAGTTATCAAAGTGTTTTAGCTCTTAAAACATCTAACATCGGTTGTATTAAAACTATTTCTATCAAACATTTACAACTATTTTCTATCATACATTTAAAAAAGTTGTGTTTTTCACAATAACACAGTGTTTAAAACTATTAAAATAACTTATATCATTAAGATACTATTGTCTTTAGTGTTCATACACGACACTAATATTAAAATTATATCAAGTAAATAGTTGTTTTCTTAAAACGTCTAAAACCACGTGTATTAAAATTATATTATGCAAATACATCTAAAACAATAGTTCTATTTTTATCACACATTTAAAAAAGGTGTACTTTTCACATAACACTCAGTGATTAAAAACCATTAAGTCGTTTTTATATCATTAAAACACTGTGTAGACCTTTACCTTTACACATTATTTAGTAAAATGTTCCATTTTACATAAACCATATGTTTTAAAAAAGTGTTTGCAATCACAATAATAACTAAAACAGCGGGTGTTTAAATTATATCATGTAAATAGTTTTTTACTTAAAACATCTAAAGACGGTTGTATTAAAATTACATCAAACAATAGTTCTATCTACATTTAAAGAAGGTGTGTTTTTCACAATAACGCACGGTGCTTAAAACTATTAAAACAATTTATATCATTAAGATACTATTGTCTTTAGTGTTCATACACATGAAAAAGTTTAAAAGTGTTTTCTTAAAGTTATCAAAATGCGTTAGCATTAAAAACATCTAAAACCGTCTGTATTAAAATTTTCTATCATACATTTAAAAAAAGTTGTGTTTTTCACAATAACGCACAGTGCTTAAAACTATTAAAACAACTTATATCATTAAGATACTATTGTCTTTAGTGTTCATACACTGTGCTAATATTAAAATTATATCAAGTAAATAGTTGTTTTCTTAAAACGTCTAAAACCATGTGTATTAAAATTATATTATGCATATACATCTAATTACTATATTCGAAGTTGCACTTTCCACAATTACACATCGTTCAAAAATATTAAAATGTTGTATAAAGTTAAAATACACATATCTTTAGTGTTTCATACACTTGTAAAATGTTAAAACATTAATGAAAAAGTTTAAATTGTATTTTCTTAACGTTATCGAAATTTTCTAGCATTAAAACATCTAAAACAATGTGTAATGCATTTTTTTTATATCAAACAATAGATCTATTTTCTATCATACATTTTCTAAAATTAAAACTTTATGTTAAAAATCACAGTATCAAAAACACATGCATATTAAAAAACTGACTTACGTTTTTACATCCACGCTTTGTTGTTGAAAGAAGAACAAAAGTAATCCTGTTTAAAGATTTAATCCACCAGCAAAGATACATCCAGCACCAGAGGGATTGTCCAAAGGTATTAATCCATCTCCAAAGGTATATCCAAAACTTTAGAGATTTTAATTCACAAAGTTGTGTAAATGTAATTCCCCGGGAGCTCCGCGAAACACGTCTACACTCTTACATCCCAAAAGTTAGACTGACATCCGTGAGGTCTACAAAGCAGCCTGACATAGACTCCACCCCTAGACCCTCCCACAACAGGTGATGAGGCGTGGGAACTCGGTTCCCACGCGCACACACGCTCTCTTCCCACGCGCACACACGCTCTCTTCCCACGCGCACACACGCACACACATACGTCACACAAGCACTCCCACATAATGAAAGAAGAGACGCCCCGTGCTCCGTTTGAAAAGCCGCAAACTCGACGTAGGCCTACATTCTCTTGGAATTTAGGCTACGCTACTACAGAGTCAGACCCAAAGACTCGCGGGAGATGCCTTTATGAAGCTATGATGGATTTAACTTTAGCTCCGCGAAAATTACAAGGATCATGATTCACAAAATGAACCGGCGGAACATGCGGAATATATTTTTCACTTGTCTGGAGGACGTGCGTGTAGGCGTACATGTGATTTTGACATGGATTTACGTGATGGCAGATTGATCAATGTGGATATAACGATAGAAGGTTTACATGGAATACAACAGAGCACCTTCGATTTGGTTTTCACAGAGCGAGATATTGGATTTTATTTTTTACCACATTATGGATTGGTATGAAAAGACTGAGGAGACGGATTAACAAATGAGGAATATACAGACTGCTCGTGGACCACGTTAATAAATTCCCACGTATTAGGTTATAAGGTATATGTATAAATGTAATTAATGTAATAAATAATAAATATAACCTACTTCCTTTGCATATCCTTTGCATCCATCCTTTTTTGTTGGACATCCTGTATCCATTTAAATACACTGAAGCAGAGAAGTTAAATGTGAACCGGAGTTTTTACACGGTCCTTCGAACAGGATAAACATGACATGCACGACATAACACTGTACATATAACACGGGTAGATCACGTAACGATCAACGTGCAAACATAATTAAGATTGTAAACATTAGATGGAATGCCTCATTATCTAAATTCTCTCTTATGAACGTATTATACAATAAAATATGCACATGTGTTTACAATTAGTTGCACGCACACACATATTCCTTAGTTAACAACACTTGATTTGAACTATTATTTACATTGAACAAGCGAAGTTCGCACTCACACACAAACACACTCCTACAATGTATTGTCTGTGGTAAGATCAGGGACTTGTTTTTAATTAAAGAAAGTTTCGTTTTTCACATATATTTGAAAAGTTCACCAACACATTTAAAAGTTTTAAAAAAGTTGTATAAAGTTATGGTTGGTATTCGTACATTTTACTACATTATCAGAACATGTTAGAGAAAGTTGTTACTTCTTTTTAATTCTGTATTTTTACAGACCTAAAACCATGATGCTTCAAAGTATGGAATATAAGTTTTTGAACATTTATAAGATTTTGAACATTTATAAATTTGTGTATTGCAAAAGCAGAAGTCTATTTTCTTTAAATAAAGATTTAACGTTTTAATTTCTTTAAATCAGTCTGATGACACACATTATTTCTGTGATTAATTGATTAGTAATGTTGCGAGAGGGGTTTCCTCACACGAGTAAAAGCACTTTAGATGTGTTTGTGACAAACACTATATCTTGTTTTAATTTTAACTAAATACATTTGAATGCTCTAAAGGTTTATACCTGAAGTTTAACATATTAATACATGGTAAAAGTTTTTCTTTTACTTCCTATCTACTTTCTAAATGCTTGTTACAACTCTTATTGCGAACAATCCACCCATGCATATGTTTTGATCTTGTAATGTTTAATCAAAATGTTGTAATTGGAGTGAAAATCACTAAGTCACTAAACAATAGTTACACCCTCTGTTTACGACGTCATGACGGATACGCCCCCTCCATCATCTTGCTCAGATAGCAGATGACACCGTTCACGGCTTGTTTCTCAGATTGTACAAGTTGCCATGATGTACCTGTACCATATTATTGTAATGCAAACACATTTGAGGGTTAATGTTACCTGTCCTTGTAAAGGATATGGATAAAATTCAAAGATTATGTTTGCACAAAAGTAAACTCTAGAGGTCAACTTGCTATTACGATTTTTACATCTTGTTTCTTTTTATTTTGCACAGTGTGCAAAACTATAGTCTCCGAGAATGGACAAATATGTTCATATAGGAATCTATGGGGAAAAACACTTACAAATATAGCATAAAGAGAATTAAATGACCGTCCTTCTACACGACTTCTACATTTCTTTTACAGCATATTTCTTTTACAACATATTTCTCCTATCTCTACGAAACATCGATATGAAAGATGAGTATCACTGTTTTTCTGTTACCTAAAAAACAATTACACTTCAAACCCGTCTAACTATTACACTTAAAGATGTGCATTTCACAGTACAATCATACACCGTTATTTTGTGTCACTAAACAACAGTTAAGATAATGAATTCTAAATGATACTTATTTTTAAGTGAAAGGTGGGATAATTAGTTTTAATTCTTTCCATTTAACATAACCATTCTCAATCTATTGCAGCGTGTCTATTTTCCTTTGAAAAACAAACCTTGAAACAACTATGCTTTCTTAGAATGTCATCAGCCGTAGAAATGTCTTGCGTACGTCTCTCTCACAGCTATCGCCGGAATTCCCCTCATCACCTAATGTACACCTAAAGAAAACATTTACAAGGATCGAGAAACATGTCTTAAATTGAAATCTATAAGTGACCCTCAAATTCTGTGCATGCAACAAAACACATCGCAGCCGTGCACGATGATTTATCATAAAATTACTTCTGTCACATTGTTTGAAGAAAAAAACTTTAATCAGCTGGTGCTTAATAACTATTGAAGTTATTAAACAATGAATTCGGTAATGATGTGTTTTATGTGTTATATCTTGTTTTAATTTTAACTAAATACATTTGAATGCTCTAAAGGTTTATACCTGAAGTTTAACATATTAATACATGGTAAAAGTTTTTCTTTTACTTCCTATCTACTTTCTAAATGCTTGTTACAACTCTTATTGCGAACAATCCACCCATGCATATGTTTTGATCTTGTAATGTTTAATCAAAATGTTGTAATTGGAGTGAAAATCACTAAGTCACTAAACAATAGTTACACCCTCTGTTTACGACGTCATGACGGATACGCCCCTATACAACTCCCTCCCCTCCAGTAGGGTTATATATCCACCCTAATAATCTCACAGGGAGACACAGAGCTGGTGGCCTCCTGACAGAGCTGACCTAACAGGACAGTACGAGTTCCAGCATAGACATGTATACTACTACAACATCTCAGCGATCAAAGGTTGAAGGAACATTGTCTGGTTGTTACATGGACAACCAAAGAACGCTTCAACATTCTTATATACCTGAGCATGACACGCATTGTGCTTCTTCGACTGACATCACTATGGAGGATCTGACCCATAACCCACAACTTCAGAATGTTAATGCACAAGACTTGGATGATCGTGCTGCAACGACTCAATCACATGACATTCCAGGAACTATCCGAATCTTTCAACATCGGATAGGAGACAAAGTTTACACCATCCATGAAGTTGAGTTCTAAAAATCTAAAAACTTTGGACTAAAAGCATGATGGAGCATAACTCTCCTTTGAGTTCCGAAGATGCTACGAACAAGCCTATGGTGTTTGACTGTGATCAATATGATTCAAATTATGAGAAATTCTGTGGCGTCTGCGAAATCGTTGAAACTCTACTCAGCTACATCCTAGAGGAAGACAACACAGCCTGCAAAAATTTTATTTTCTGGTTAGACAAACTTTAATGTCATTACTATTGTTTTACTTTTACTTATTGTTTAACATTTCAATGTATGAATATATTGTATAACGTTTCAATGTATGAATATACTGTTTATCTCTCAATATATTGTTTAAATAAATTGTTTTTAAAAAATATTTTGTGGCCATGTCTGAGATCATAAAAACAACATGCAACCCTAATCCAGACCATTAGGAGGTATTAAATAATAATAATTAAATGATCTTCATTCTTTTGTTTAGCTGCATTTAAAAAAAATGGACAAATGGTATGTATTATACCCATACCTCACAGCATCTTTTGAATAATAGACAAGCTGTTTAAATTGAGTTTAAACAATGCCAAGTGTTTACACGCTGGGGTGCCTCCAGAAATTCTGGGCCCTATGGAAAACAAAGTTTCTGGGGCCTCCTACATTTTTTACAGATAAAATTTAACCCAATAAAAATGTCCTGTATACTTTAAAATGGGTACTTAGCACATTGCATAAATAAATTGTCTAAAGATGTGTACAAACAAACAAGAGAAAAATGTAGAAATATGTAGGCTACTTGTTTACATAAAAGGGAGAACATTTATTATCTCAATTGCTGACTCTGCATCTGTATAAGTCAAACACACGTAATAATAACCATATTATTTTTATTGGCCTATTATAAAATATTAAAATATCTATTTTGTAAACTCCTTATAGCAAATGGTTACTATAGACACATGTTTTATTCAATTTGATATAATTTTTTCAGGGGCATTTTATTTACATTAAGAACGTCAAGTTTGACAACATCGATAGCAGCAGCACTGTGACTTCACAGAACACGGGACACATACACGGCAAACTGATTTTGTAATTTTTGAAGCGTGTAGATAACTTTTAGTTTTGTAAAGTTATCATCATGTGGTGAACACAGTAGATAAGATGTGTTTAGAGGCTTCAATCTTCGTGAAGTTTCGCGCTCAGGCTCACTTTGTTTGGCTGAGACGAGGACGGGGGGGGGGGGGCGGGGGGGAGGAGGAGGTGTGTGTGTGCAGCCAGCACCCGCTGAATCTGTAGACTTGTTCGACTTCATGCAGCTCTGCGCAAACCGATCGGCGGCTGACTTGAAGCAGTGCATGCCGGTTAGAAATTCTGTCCGACTTGATACAGCGCCGACGCCACGTGACTGTGACGTATGCCATCAAAGTAGCGCGAGAGCGATTCGAGAGTAGCCGGAGGACTCAGCCAGCGCAGCTTCTGAAGAGCGGCTGCAGGAGCTCTGATGACGACACAGCTGTTCCACGATTCGCTGGACTCACTGCATGACGACGATCACGTGCGTTTCGTGTTTATTCTCACACATTTAGTTCCACTAAAGCTCACAAATCAGTTTTTTATAACAGTAAACACTCTTTTCATGTAGTCGAGATGTATTGTGTTATGTTTATCAAAATAAAACTGATTAAAAAACGTTGATTACACTTCATTGATAGTAGCTGTAGACTTATGTTGAACTTTATTCTTTTTCAAACAGACGCTGTATGAAGCAGTACATAAAGTATTGAATGAAAATGTCTCTGAAACATTTGTGTATTTTGTAAATATTGCATTTATTTCACTTCAGCTGTGGTAAAGTAGGCTATACAAACACCACGTGAGCTGTCACTACGGGAACCAGAAAGTGTCCGACTTCACGTCTCCGTTTGCAGCTCCTCCCCGCCTGCACACGGCTACTCTCGTCGATCGCTTACATCCAGCCGCAGTCAATGTCGAACACACCTATCGTCTACGAGACATGATAACCCCCAAGACAATAGAGATGTTGTTATTGTTGGATGTAAATCATAATTCAGTAATTATTTTACTAAGCTAGCTAGATAAAAGCGGGTCATGTAGCAACAAAAATAAGTAACTCTGAAAGTTTTGGAATACAGGCAAGCTACCTTTCTTTTTGAAAAACTGTGACACATACTGTCGACTTTGGCGTTCTCTGTCTTCTCTTTTCCTTCTTTTCTTTCCGTTTTTGATGCACTGACTTTATGTGACATGCATGCGTGTGTCACACTGTCTACACTGCATTGCAAGTGCAATAAGCGAGAGACGCTACACTAACGATCGTAGCTCGGACAGTGCAGGTGGAATGAACCATTGTGAGGGGGAGGGGTGTAACTGAAAACAGTAAATACATTATTTGTAGAATGACAATGTAACATATTGAGTTCTTAGATCTGTTTTGTGTTATCTCAGTGTTTCTTTTCTGTATGTTTATTTGTTTTTGTTTAACTGTGATTGGAAACAGTGTTCCCCAACCTCAAAGAATATGTATGTTACAGACGTAACAATGGTTTATTCAGAATGTAGATTACTGTTTTAAAGCTGACGTGCGGGGTTAGGCCTATATACAATAGGTACATTGCTTATATTTAGATGTCAAAATAAATAATCTAAACCATACTATCATACCTAAATATCTCTCACCATAATATCTCTCTGGTGACATGCTGGACTTACAGTTACTTCTGATGCATTGTGACTGTAATTTACATTAGTGTTGTCACGGTACCAAAATTTCAGTATTCGGTACCAATACCAGTAAAAATTCACGGTTCTCTGTACCAATTTCGGTACCAAAGCTTAATTTAGATTAAATTTACATATATTAAAGTGTATATCACAGTTACAAAGATTAGTTATGTTTTCTTAATAAAGCATCTAAAACAGGGTGTATTCAAATTTTATATCAAGCAATAGATCTATTTTCCAACATATATTTGAACAAAAGTAGTAGTTTTAGTATATTTAGTGTTATTACACATTTTTTAAATTAAAACATATTAAACTATGTAGATATTAAAACTACATTGTGTTAAAAATCATGTTTAAAACTATGTACTGTATAAAAGTGTGTTTTTGGCGGTCACCATACACTTGTGAAATGTTAAAAACGTTTAGACATAAAAATAAATAATTAATGAAATTAAAAAAATAATTAAATAATTAAATAAATAAGTTTTAAATTGTGTTTTCTTAAATTTATCAAAATGTTTTAGCATTAAAAACATCTAAAACAATATGTTTTTAAAATGATATCATACAAATATAGCTAATTACTATATTTGAAGATGTACTTTTTTCACAATTACCTAGTGTTTAAAGATGTATAAAGTTAAAATACACATATCTTTAGCGTTATTAC